>JASSUY010038824.1:0-31363 GCA_032466535.1 Forpus xanthops
CTCACATGCCTTAGTGTGTTACAGGACTTGTCAGTTCTGTATGTACATTGTGCAAGTTACAGATGTCAAGTTGAATGGTATTTAAGCAGTTAAATTTTTGCATGAAAGAAATACCATAGCACTGCGGTAGACATTTGTGCATTGGTCCAAGGCAGTGTTTTCTACAAAAGTCTGTACTAAATTACAATAATAATACTTTATTTGCTTAATATCAAGCTATCATCAATCCCGTGCAAATTGTTTGTTAGCTTTGCAGCAAAACACCATGTAATTGTCTCTACAATCTTAAGCCTCAGCAGTCTTGATTTTCAAAATACTAGTTCATCAATAAACCATTGTAGAGGCTTTAAGCTCCAACAGGAATGCAGTAAGGAAGCTCTTTTTATCTATGATGTCAATAATCTGAGATGAGACAAGAAACTAGATTCATACAAGTGACAAGTGGATATATGTATTTTACCTGTAATGAATAAATGACATCCTTATTAATGATTTATCTCCTTTCAACTTTAACAAACAGCTCTAGTGATAACGACTAATTTTTTTTTTTGCATTAGGAAAGTAAACTGACACATACCTAACATAGTCAAATACAGCCTAGTTCAATATTCATAAATGCTAGCTTTGTATATGGAACCCGAGTTGGTAATTACAACCAGAACTATTCATTTCCTTTTTTAAAAGTAGGTATCTGGGAATGCCATTTAGTCATTACTCAGAATTACTTGCTATCTTTGATGAACTTAGTCTGTGCTTTCATCTGGTACCAGACTGCATGCTAATGCCAATCAGGAGTGTAAATATGCAAAGAAAAGGTATCTGGGATGCGAATTTTAAATATGATTGGTGTCATTTTAATTCTGTTCCCTGTTGAACCAGAGACTGCAGGGGCAGCAGCAGCCTCTTCAAAAATGCTACTAATGGAGTAAGAGGGGATATCACCATGCTTAGAGAAATCCATCTTTATTCTTGTGACAAGAATGCACTGCAAATGGGCATTTTTCCTATCCCTCAGTCCATTCTGTTTGTTCCTATTCTTATACCAATTTCAAGCCACTCACCCGTATCCTGCCCATTAGAGCTGGTTAGTACGTGCTGTTCATCTATCATAGGGGAAATAGGCTGCTTCACCAGTCAGATGTTTTACAGGATGGAGTCTGTTTCAGCAAGACTTTCTTTGAAGGTTTGAAAAGCAAGGGAGAAGAGCCTTAGGGCAGCCCTGCCATCACCAGGAGTCACAAGCACAGGTATTGGATACTGAAAACTGGTGCTTCAGCATAGCCCTGTTTTGTGCTAACAACGAGAACGGGTTGTTTTTCTCCTTGTAAGGAGTAAAAAACACAGCAGCAACAATAAATGTCACAACCTGAAGAGCAGCCACAAAGCAGAAATGTCATCCTCCGGTCAACTTTTGGAGACATTTAGTCTGGAGATCTAACTCAGCATCTAAGACAAAAAAAAATAGAGGTAATGTAGCTGGTTTTATGCACTTGGCTCCTATTCTTCTTTTTCCACATCCTTATAGTTAAAATGCCTATTTTAAGCTTTCCTGTAGTGTCTGTCTTCATCCACTTTAGGTACTGCAGGGTGAATTTTGAAACACAAATAATAATAAAAATAAAATCAATAACAATAAATATGAACGTCAGCAGGGCAGTTACTCCTGTTTTTACCTTTGAAAAGTTCTGCCACTGAATCATTACACATCCCCAGTATTCTTTAACCTTAGTACATTTATCTATAGGGAGATTAATGCTCTTTTGAAGTTATAGGTCGTTTTTCAAAATGTTGGTTTTCTGTTCATTTTTCTCAAGATGCTTCTACTCCATGGTGATGCCAGTTAGTGAAAAGCTAATGCTTTTCCCCTCTGAAGATCTGGATGAAGGATATTAGGCTTTCACTTGTCTCTTATATTCACTCAATCATAAACCATAGCAAAGCTACCAGAAAAACAGGAGGAAACATGGAGCAGAGCTGGAGCAGGAGGCACAGTGCAAGCTTGGAGAGGGGTAATGGTAGTATAGCTGCAAGGGAAACATGCTTTAACATCAGCTGACCTAGTTTAACCTGAGTTAGGCTGTCAGCACTGAGGTCAATGCATCAGGTCAGTGTATCAGATAGACCAAGGTGAAATGAGGATTTAACCCCTCTTTTACTTCTGGTTGCAGGTTCAGTGTCTTGCAATACTGCAGGAGCTCTCTCCCCACCTTCAGAGACCAGACAGTAACCTTGAAGGATAGCTATTTGCATAAAATATGTTGCAAATACTGGATTTCTGAACACAGGCTTTTGTTAACATACTTCTTCTATTTCAGTAAAAGCATATTAAAAAAAGATTGTTATTTGGAATTGTCATGCATTACAGTGACTACAAATACACTCTTTTAAATGAATAAAATGTGAAAGCTTCTTATGTTAGGATCTGTCACTCAGTCTCAGCGGAACTTTATCCTCTTCGTAAAGGCTTAAATTTTCTACTGAAATAAATATAAATCAGTACCTTATTCTAAGTCACTGAAATGTTGGTTTGCTTTGTTTTTCTTGACCAAAATCAGATGGGATCCAGTTGGCAAGCCAGTGGTAAACACCTTACTGGTCAGAGTAATCACCTTTAATCATTTCAAGCCCTGAGCCATTCTGACATAAAATGGGAAAATCCAGGCATTGCTGTCTGCACCTTCCTGAGAAAAACAGCCTTTGGGAGCAAAGCCCAGTGTAGGTCATGGCCTGGATAAGATGGGCAGAGGGAATAATAAAGTAAGTTCAGCATAGCCTGGAAATGTTCTTTGTCCCTATAGGGACCCTCACAAAGCTCAGGAGATTGCTTCTGTTGTCCCTGGGATGTGTTTAACCTAACTGAGGAGGTTGAGGGGAAGTATACAGACAAATGTTAGGTAGTGCCTCTTGTCATGGTGTGCAATGAGCTGTGCAATTAAGCAGAGTGGTGGTATTCAGGAGCTTCAGGAAGCAAGTTCTGAGAAGGTGGCTGGCAGGAAAAAGCAAGTGGGTTGTTTGTGATGGCTCCCTCCCAGCAAGAGAACTCTCAATCTCTTTCCAATGTGGATCTTTTACAGAAAGTCATAGCAAACATCAGGCCAAGCATCAGCCAGTTTTGTGGCCCTAGTGTCCTCAGATTTCAGAAATAGTGTGTACAGGCCATTTTGTTATTTACACTGAAAATCACAGCTTCCTAGGAGAGGCTGTGGAGGTTAAATGAGATTTGCTAACGTCTCTGGAAT
The DNA here is from genome assembly GCA_032466535.1 of Forpus xanthops. Classification (NCBI taxonomy): domain Eukaryota; kingdom Metazoa; phylum Chordata; class Aves; order Psittaciformes; family Psittacidae; genus Forpus; species Forpus xanthops. The sequence goes on from JASSUY010038824.1 coordinate 3,240, forward strand.
TCCTGCTGGGCTGAGGTCCATGGCCTGCATGCAGGTGTTGATAGTTTCTCTGTATGACAAGGAGACAGCATATAGAAATCAAAAGGGTTGTTCAGCATGAATGTGATTTGTGACCACAGACTCTGCGGTACATATGAACCATCACTGATCTTATAATAACATATAGAGGAAAATTGCCTTTGGAAGAAAAAAAAATAGAGCATTTCAAGTGAAGATTCTACCATTTTGCCCAGCTTCTTACAGTTATTATATGAGTTGAGAAGTACATGTAGTTGCTTCTCCCTCCTCCCTCCCTCTTTGTCTTCCAGTCACTAGCTGCTGTGAGGTGCTATGCCTGAGGTGCTCTTTTGGAACTGACTAGTTTTCAACAACATCTAGGAAAAAACTTCTGGACTGGGACCAGAAAACAGCAAATGGAAAGGATGGGATAAGGTATGTGTCACAGACCATTTGTTTTCAAACTTTTCTGTCCCCCATGGCATCATGCAATCAGCTCTTGATTATCCGCACTAACAAAGCCTAACAAAGATGGCTCATGTAAAGCAGAAATGTAGCTAATGCAAACCATATGGCAATTGGATTGTCAGAATATGAGAGAAAAATATAGTGGGAAAGAGAAATAAGGCAAGTAAAACTCCTGAGACTGGAGCAAGACAATCCCCAAGGCAACACTGCTTTGAGCTGGTAAGTCCACACTGCCCTGTGGCACCTGCTCCCAGACATGTTCAAGATCAGGACAAGCCGTAGAAACCTCCCTCTGAGAGTGGGTTACTTCTATGCATCTCAAAGAATCTGCCAAAAAAAATAATCCAAAGGTAGTGACTCCAAAGAAGATGTAGGGCCTTTTTTCCTTCTGCATTTCAAAATGACCAAAGTCCCCTGAAGTCTGTCCTGTCCTGAGTCAGTAAAGAGTCCTTAGTAGTCATGTCCTCCTTTTTCAGCTGGTGGATTAACTCGGTGCCGATTTGTTCTAGTCTTCTTTTTTGACAAAATTAAAGGAAATTTCAGAGAGTTCCTCAGTTTTCTCATCTCTTACCCAGCAGAATTCAGAGCAAGATCCAACCCCTGGACTTAGTTTTTGACACACGCAAAGTAAATTTTGTTATCAACTCCTGTTCTTTAATGCCAATGTAAAACACAACCCTCAGCCTTCAATAACTGCATTTCACACTTGAATAAATGTCTTTGAAAATTATACATCCCCTGTGGCTTCTCTTGGGGCTCCCAGAAGAAATCTCTGTCCATGCTCGGCAACCATCCACTGTAGGTTAACTTGCCCAGTAGTCAACACAAACAGTCCATTCAATCACAAGTGAACACCAGCTAAAACTTGAATGTCAGACATCCCAGCTGCTTAATGCCTGATGCCATGACTGAGAAATTAAGGGTCCAGGGTCAGAAAAGCTTCCCGTATGAAGAACTGAAAATGATAGCCTCTGAACAGTTCATTGTTTAGTTGCACTATCAGGCTTTATAGTGCTTTATAGTGCTTTACTCACTGAGAAGATAAAGCTGAAGAAGTTGCTTGACCAGCATGTGTAAGAATATCTACTTTGTTTGCAAGTTTACCATGTTTATCCTGTCCCAATACAGTCCAGTTCTCAGTGGGAGGAAACAAGAAGTAATTCCTCTTAAAAACGTTTCTCTTAATAACTGCTATCTGCTGATAGTCTGAGACACCAACAGGCTTGGGAACATTTTTTGTTAGTTTGCGGGATTAAAAGCAAAGGTTTTGTAACACATAGGATTTCAGGAGATGGTGAAAACATTCAGGGGGAGTTAGATATAAAACTGTTGGGAGAGAAAGAAGTAATCTGGACTCTTGCAATGATAGGACTGAACCCACCATGTGTTACAGGATGTTACTTGTCTTGAAATCTAGTCTACAGGTCCCCACCATACTGTGGTAAAATGAGTAGAAGGATCATGCAACCTCTTTCTACGAGTCGTGGCGGTCAGAGTGTGTCTGGTGAGTCTAGTATTAGCCTGTTATTCAGTAATGGAATACTAAGGGTAAGAGAGCTCCATACATGTCTGGGAGATGGAAACCCTCCAGGCAAAAATCTGCACAGGTTTACAAAGAACAAATCATACCACCCAAGTTAGATCATTTCTTGATAGAATTACAAAATTAATGGATGATGGGAATGAAATCGATTAAGCAGTTGTAAGCTTTCAGTAAGGTATTTGATATAGTGTGTCACAAAATCTGGTGTGAAAAATGAGTCGCCATCTGAGCTGCAAAGAAACCGCAGTGAGAGCTCAGGACTAAATCAGGGGCTTAAGGGGAGGGATAGAAAGTTCGAAAATTAATGACACTGACAAATCAGAAGGAGGTATTCGCTCTGGGCTCTCTAAAATCTGCCGTTGATTTCACTGGTATTTCATGCCCTGTTAGGGAGCGGTTATGAGAGGTGGAGTTGACAGTAAATTAGAAGATTCAACTGAGTTAGAAATATGAGCAGGAATCTGTAAAATGAATTTCCCCTCAGCCTCAGATTAATTCAGCCACAACATCCTCCGTCCCTCTGAAACCCCTGATACCCCATAAAAACCCAACCCAAACCTAACACACTGGGAGAAAGGGAAAGAAACACAGCAGGACTGAAATGTGTGCCTGGAAGGAGCGGCATGGGAAGGCTGGCACAGGCCTTGGTGCAGAGAATGAGAGGAGACATCTTGAATGGCTGACTGCTGGTCCAATCCATCTTGCTGGGGACTCTTGAGGTTGTGGGTGCTGCTCTTCTCTCACAGCTTGCTTTGACAGCTGTGCTCTGCTTGGGAGGCTGAGAAGCCAGCGGAGACAGACCTGTAGAAACGGGAATTGAAGGGAAGAAAAAATAGCAATCTGACTCACATAGGACAGGAAAAGGGTATTTTAAGGAGTATGCAGAAATGTTTTATATCATGTCGCAGGAAGGTCCTGTCTGCAGAATGCTGATGAAATTGAGCTTCAAATAGAGCATTGCTGTACTGACTTTTACTCCCATTTCTATGCCTTTTCAATAATATGTAGCATCTTCTTCCCACCTCTCAGTTAAGCTGCAGCTTTTGAAAAGATTACTTCTTGAAAATAAGCAGACAGGTAACCCACATCCTCAGATGAACCAGGCAGGGTAGCAGCACACTGCTCACTGCTAGGGGATGGGGGCAAGTAACAGTTTCTATGCCACACCACATAAAAGGTTGCTCTGCTTTTACCTTCTCCTATATTCAGTGCTGTGGAATTAAAGATATCTCATGGCTGTGCACATGACACCTGTACTAGCAGCTTCCAAGGAATTACTAAATAATAGGGTAGGTATGATCTTCTTTTTCTTTGTGTCCTACAACTGGAGAAACGGGAGGTGACACAACCTAGCTAAAGGACCAGTATGAGTCTGTGGCATAGCCCAGAACAGAGCCCTGAGCCCTTGATGCCTTACAACTGAGTGCCAACATCAATATTTTTCTCACTTCTCAACCACTTAATTCTCTCCCTCCCCCATAATGTTTACATTTCCCCCCAAATGTGGTTGGCTGAAACCACTTGCAGACCTGGAAAATGCCTTTTGTTCCTTTATACACTTTGTAGCAATTTTTATCTTGAAGTTCCTGGACATTCAGCGATTCATTTTTTCAGGTGTTTTTAGATTTTTGAGCAAGTGTAGTAGCAACTGTGAGCAACAGTAAAACCTTGCCACCCCAGAGAGACTAATTTTCATCTGTTACAGAGATTAATGTTATTCTTTCTGGAAACAAAAGAGATCTTCTACCTGATGAACTTTGCTGTGACATTGGGCAGGAAAGGTTCCAGAACGCTATTCTCTCTCTTTCTCCAGAATTGCTTTGCTCAGCAGCTATTTGTAGGATACTGAATAAACCAGGAAGCCATGCCAGTTCCTGCTGAGAATCAATTCTTGTGCTGGAGGAAGAGGTGTTAGGAGCTGAGCCTTTCTGAGGGAAAACTGCCTAGTTAAAGACCTGTCAGCTGCTGCCAAAACCAGCAAGGCGAACAGCTTTCATAGGCAGCAATGAACCCATGAGTTTGGTGGTGTCTGCTGGTGGCACAGTCCACTGTGTGGAAACATCTGGGGTTTAGAGCCAGTGGTCCTTTCTGATTAACAGCCTCCTACAAAACACATTTTCATCTAATTTACCTCTTTTGGCTTTCAAATAAGCTGGTAACGTCACACCTGCTAAGCAGCTAGAATTATGCAGGATCATAAATTAAAGTTTTTAATTTGCCAAGATTCTTGGCTTACACTATTTATCATTCAGAGCCATCCTTCAGAGAGGCAGGTCTGTTTCCTGCATGGCTGCACACAAGAGGGGAACCTTTCCCTTTGGCCCACAGTGCAGGATGAGGCACAGGTGGCAGGGGGCAGTAGGTGCCAGCCAGCCCCAGCAGCTCTCCAGAAAGCTGTATCATTAGTGAAGTCATTAACTCCAGGACACTTGTGTGACGGTGCTGTGTTTTGCACCATGTACCCACTGCAGCTGCTTTAGGCTGAGAGGCTGTGATGTCCTGCTGTTTGGGTCCCTGTAGCAAGAACCAAAGCCCTCTGCTTCACAGATGCCTCCAGGAAGTGAGGTGGCACTGAGGAGCCAGTTGCTTTGCTGCTGGCAGATGCTTTGGCATGTTCTTACAAATGGGAGCACGATGCTCACGAGTGATGCTGTTCTAGCTGAGTAGGCTGGCGTCAATTACAAACACTCTTCCATAAAAGCAAGGGAAAGTGTCCTAATGAAGTTGAGTAATTTTAACCTCCCTCTTCCTCTACCTTGACTCAGGGCTCAAAGCTACTTAATCCACAAGACAGGGAATTGGAGAAGAGGCTACTACTGTTAAGTGCATTTCACTGATGGAAGCTGGGCTTTGAAGACTGATATCTCTTGAAAACTGTTTAGTAGTGAATATCTTTTAGAAAACTATTATGAGACTCGGTTTTGTGTACAAGAGTAAGGTAGTGCTGCTGCTTAGCACAAGCTTCCTGGAAGAGAAATCAGAAATGTAAGTTTGTCCCAGGTCTGGTAATTGCATTTCAAATGGGTTTTTCCCCACTGCCTTTGCCTTCAGGCTAAATGCTGAGCACTTCTCATTGTCTGAAGAGTGGTGGGTTCTCCTCCAAAAAGAGAAATAAAAACTCACTCATGGTCTAGAATAGTTTGGGGTGGGACATGTAGAGAGGAACCATTATAGTGGAAAAACAATTTCTTTTCGAAGAAAAACAAAATCACCACTCTTTATTTTTTGAAGAAATCGATGAAGAGTTATCTGGGCAGCAAGTAATACAAACTACTCATAGGCAGTTGCCCTTTTCCATAACCAAAAAATCTGCATCTATGCAGATATAGATATATGTGGATGAACTCAGGGTAAAAGATCTGCCTTTAAAGAACATAATCCCAAATGGTCGCACCACACAGTGTAATGTAACTAAGAAGATGAAGGTGATTTTTTGGTACCTTTCAGAAAGAGGCAGAATTTAATTTGTATGCTACCCCTCCTTTCTGTAAAACATCCACATAGCTGCTGGGAAAGTAAGTTAGGAAGGAGCCGAGAAGAACAGCAGTGATTGCATGAACCCCACAAAGGGAAAACAAAGTCCACCACTGCATGCAGCGCAGCTTGGCTTTACCTCTCTGCTTTCCTTAGGTGAGAAGCGCAGCCTGGGGTCAGCAGGCAGAAGGTGGGTTTTCAGACCTCATAGCAGCCTTCCAGTATCTGAAGGGGACCTATAGGGATGCTGGGGAGGGCCTCTTCATTAGGGACTGTAGGATAGGACAAGGGGTAATGGGTTCGAACTTAAAGAAGGAAAGTTCTGGTTAGATATAAGGAAGTTCTTACTTTAAGGGTGGTGAGGCACTGGAAACTGTGAATGCTCCATCCCTGGTGGTGTTCAAGGCCTGGCTTCTAGAAGCCTCCTCCCACTAACAACTATGTACCTCCAGAGGAGCTGCAGCTTCTCATGACTTTTTGATGCTCATATGATGGCACCGCTCTTCTGACAGGCGACTGTGCCAGGGCTGCAGCCCCAGGGCTTAGAGGAGATGCCTGTGGAGCAGCACACCATGTCCTATGCATGCTGTGTCTGAGCCTGTGGTGCAGGTCTGGCTGATGCACAGTCTGTCCTGTAATAAACTAACTCATAGCCAAATCTGTCTGGAAAGATATCTTAAAAAGGCTATGGTTCTTAATACTCCAGGCACTAACTTCAGCAAGGCTGGAGGCATTTGTGAGTTACTGTTTGCACTGGCTTGCCTTTGTGTGTTCTGGACAGCCTTCTCCTAGTGGGAAACTGGGCTTGTCAAGGTGAGAGCAAAGGAGAGGCAAAGGCTCAGAGGTGCATGCACTTAACTAAAGGCACCAAAACTGCTGTTCAGTCTCAAGCAATCAGGGCAATGGTCTTTTCTAAGGGAATGCAATCTCTTTAATGAAGTTAAGCATCGGGGGGCTGGAGCACCTCCTGTATGAGAACAAGCTGAGAAAGTTTGAGCGGTTCAGCCTGGAGGAGAAAAGGCTGGTTGGAGACCTTATAGCAGCCTTCCAGTATCTGAAGGGGACCTATAGGGATGCTGGGGAGGGCCTCTTCATTAGAGACTGTAGTGATAGGACAAGGGGTAATGGGTTTAAACTTAAAGAAGGAAAGTTCTGGTTAGATATAAGGAAGAAGTTCTCTAAGGGTGGTGAGGCGCTGGAAACTGTGAATGCTCCCTCCCTGGTGGTGTTCAAGGCCAGGCTGCATAGAGCATTGGGTAACATGGTTTAGTGTGAGGTGTCTTTGCCCATGGCAAGGGGGTTGGAACTGAAAGATCGTAAGGTCCTTTCCAACCCTAACTATTCTATGATTCTGTGATTTCATGCACATTGCCCATGTGATACCGATAAAGGATTTACACTATATCCCTGCTGTTAGGGATATAAGAAGCCTTTGTTTAAATTAAAACTACATTATTGCTGTTCACATCTATATTAAATTGTGGAGACAAAGTCTGGAGTACTTACACATCTCTTGTCCTAAGGGACTTTTAGCTGTATTTATTCAGTATAGGCATAATGCAGGAGTGTTGAGATCTGTAGGCATGTTCTTGGCTTGGAAGTGTTTACACTGCCAAGCCTCTCTGAGTAATGCAAATGAACCACATGGGCAGCAGTGCTCAGTTTGATTCAGCTTTTTGCTGGGCCTGGAACAGCAATGCCACTAATTCCAAGTCCAGTGGTGGAACAATCTCATCTCCATGGGCTGGTACTGTTAAACACTTTCTTGAAACCAAATCAAATTGGATGTACATACCTCATCAACATGTGAAGTGTATTTAGAACTTCACACCTGTGAGTTACAGTAAAAAATATGCTAACATATACAGCAATAAGTTGTGATTTGTGATGTTAATGACTTTCCTATCTATACATTTACTGACAAAATATATTGCATAATTTATGAAATTGCTTTCGCACTCAGAGCACAAACGGTGCCTCCTGATTGGTTCAGTTCAGTGCCATATGTTGTATAGAAAAGATATTTATACTCAATGAAGATGTAAATTGTAAGGAAGCCTTGAGTACAATGACAAAATTATAAACATATTTTCTGCCTGTTGAACACAGAATTTATATTTGTAATCTTATCTTGGTTGTGTTGCAACAGTCAGCTTGGCCTTTGTTTTTGTCCCTGAAGGCTTTCTTCAAATATTCCCTTACTAGAAGTGTTTTTTGGAGCTCTACAACCAGACAATTAAGTAGAGTACAAAGAGCCCAATAATTACTTCACACAGCCAGTATAGTGTCATGTATGGCAATATCTTTCTTCCTTTTTATTTATTTGATCTAGTGATATGCTACACTGATAGACTGGTTTCCAAGTCCATATTCGACTTAGTTGCCATCATTTTTAAGAGAACATTACTGTTCAAAAAATGCATTAAAAAAGCTTGAAAACTGGAAAGAATTAAGTTGATTCAGGGATTTTTTATTCTCATTAACTGATAAGAGCATTTAAAATTTAAACTCTCCTGCTATAATCATATATGTACATAAAACTCAATTCCTCTAGTTATTTGTTATCATATAGCAAATTTCTTTAAATCTAACCAGCAGGTTCATTCTTCCTGAAAGGCTTTAGGTGTAAAATATACAAGAGGAGAGGAGAGGTGATGGTGGCCTTTGTTACCTGTACACCATCTACATTAGCCTGTGGATACAGATGAGCCCCTTCAAGGATGACTTACCCCATGGCCATTTCTGTCTTCATGGGAAAACAGTCTTGGCTTAGGCACACCCCTAGCAGCGCCCTCCATCAGGTGGCCATGATTTAATGACTGAGTCAGAGCCTTGGCACGTGAGTTTCGTTTGAAATACAGCTTTCTGACAATCCTGGTAGACACTGGGCAAATTGGCTAAGTCAGCCAAGTAATTTTTTTTTTTCCTCATCCCTTTTTCCAGAGAGAAATGAAGATCTGTTTAACTGCTGCCAACTTTGTTAGGTGATGGATGGGTTTGCTGGCCTGGCCGAGCACTGCTCTGAAGGTTATGTTTCCTGTTAGCAGAAGGAAAATCCCCCCATGACCACTCTGGCACTTGTAGAACAAGCAATTTGTCTGACTGGCTGCTGAATGTATTAATATTTGAAGTTAATTTGTCTGCCTGAATAATCTGGTGCCAAATCATGCAGCCATTTATCAGTTGTAATGGGAAGATGCTGCTCTTGCCTGACCGCCTCTGGAAGGTAACCACCATAACCTCGGTACATTTGACACAGCTGATTGTGGGAAATTGCATTGCAATATTGTTCTGTCTACTTGGTTACAAAAAGTGTTTAGTAGCTTTATTTGCAAGGTTGGACTAAATTATATCTCTGTAGCCCAGATGAAGTGTAGCGAATGAATTTGCAGTTGTACTAGCAGCATCAGTTAGGGAGGTTTTCTAATTCTTCCTAAGAATCTCAGCTAAATGGAAACTTCATGCAACAAGTGCATGTGTTGAAAGAGAGTGTTCTGAGCAGAGGTTTTGGGATAGGAGAGAATGCTCTATTTAAAAACATGGAAAGTAAACACCGCCCAAGACCATAAAACTGCCCACCTTCAGCAGACAATGCTCTGCCCCAGGCTGTCTGCTGACAGATGTGGTGGGATGGCAGACAGGAGCACAGTGCTGTCAGCATGAATGAGATCCTTCACTGGAGAAAATGCGTTTGGCAATGCCGCCTGTCAAAACAGACGCAGAATGACCACAGACTAATCCTTGAAGTGTAGTCAGAGATTCAGAATGTGGGTCTGTGATTTGGCAAGAGGGGATGTTGGCAGAGGGGAGGGAGGAGGGAAAGGAGGGGTGCCAGCAGAAGAGGAAAGCTTGATTTGACCAGCAGGCTTTGTCATCTGATAGAAAGACAGTACAGTTTAATATAGGAAAAGCTTTTATTCAAATCAATTACAACAGCACTGCCTTACCGACCCTTTTGGCTGTCAGACTGAGGTGTAGCTCCACACTAGGCAGCCTAAAGAAAGCAGAAGGCAGACTGATAGCAGTTGATTAATTTCTTGCCATTGAAAAAGGTAAAGATTTGTGCATGTGCTGCCTTCTTGCTAGGTCTTGACAGAGAGTGGTACAGGCAGGCTAGAAGTGCACAATACGAAGAACGTCATGTTTGGGGGATGGCTTGTGTTTTGCTCATATCCTACCAAGAGAAAGCCAATGTATACACAACTGAATATGATGAAGCAAGAGTTGCAAGCTGTCAGCAGATGATTTCTTCAGCGGTGTGATCTCTGTGGATATATTCAGAAGCTGATGTTTTCAGATGGAGACTGTCATCGATCCAAAATACAATGCTGCAGCCCACCAGCGTGGCAGAATCTGTGCTCATCCCCTTTAACAGCAAAGCTGCATTTTGTTTTATGTGGTGTGTAATATTGATTAAATTCCTGTACATGATCAACTAAGGTTACTCTTCTTAAGCCTAGCTGTGCAAAAGTTTCACAGGCATTCCCAATCAAACTACGTAAACTGGAGAACACAAAGATGAACAGATAATGAAGTCTTCAAGGACCAACATCAAATTTCATCACACTTCTCATGTGGCAAGGCAGTAACTGCATTTCATTCTGAAGACTTTTCATCCCACAAACGCTCTATAATATGAGCTGATTTTTATATACCATATAAATCAGAATTTCAAGGGAACGCAACAGCAAAGTAATTCTCTGGGCATTCAGCTCAACTTCTAAAGGTTACAAACACAGAGAGTTACAAGTCTGGGTGCATCCCAGAGCCTTTTCAGAGGCTGCAATCATTAACCTGATGTTTAATATGAGTATTAAGTATGTGATCAAGCGTGGTCCTCTGCCTTCTGAGGGAGCAGCTCATCAGGGTGAAATGCCACTTCCTTGTAGAGCATCTAGAGTTGTGCAAGTCTGGAGGCTCTCAGGTAGGGCTCTGCTGCTCTTGTAGCAAAAACAGTAGCAAAGTTTCAGGGTTTTTTTTGGTGCAGTAACTGCTGGTTACAGACAACACTTAAAATTACTGAATTCAGATACAGAGCAGGCCAAGTATCTGCCCAAAATTTCCTGGAACACAGAATTCCATGTTTTTATCACTTTGAGTCAATCTGCCTGCGTCTATTTGGGTTAATTTAAAGAATGTGCTTTTAAAACATACATAATATTTTTAATTTAAAGCACCTAAGCAATCCTATTTGCTTTATGACAAGTAAGCTCATATTTAAAACTTTTTCTTGAAGCATATTGTGTATTGACAGCTGTAGACCTTAGGCTTCCAAACACTTCTATGCCGCCTGTGATGGGCTGACCCCAGCCAGCAGCTAAATCTCCACACAGTCACACACTCCCTCCACCTCCGGTAGGACAGGGAAGAGAATAGGAAGAACAAAAGCATGGAAATTTGTGGGTCAAGATAAAGATAGTTTACTCAATGAAGGAAAGAAGAAGTGTGGAGGGGAAAAAAACCAACCAAAACGCTAATGCAAAGGCATTCACCAGTCACCTCCCACAGGCAGGACTGGCACTGCTCAGCCAGTCTCCTAGGCATTCTTCCTCCTGCTCCACTCCCATTTTTCTGCTGAATATGATGTTGTATGGTACGGAATACCCCTTCTTTGTTCAGTTGAGCTTAGCTGTTCCAGCTGTATCCTCTCCTAACTTCTTGACCACCCCCAGCCTACTTGATAGGGCAGAGGCAGAGTGAGAAACAGAGAAGGCCTTGATGCAAACACTTATCAGCAATAGCCAAAATGTTGTGTGATTGATCAGCACTGTTTTAGTCACAAATCCAAAAACTAGCACCCTATGAGCCGCTACAAAGACTATTCATTTCATCCCATTCAGATCAAGTACAGCATCATGACGTGTAGAAGGACTGATGAGCTCATATGCAAAATGTGTGAATTGCATTGATTTTTTTTTTTGTGCAAGTGGGACTAGACAAGAGGATATGAATGTAAATGCTTGCAGGACTAGGAGTTCTGATTGCATTTACTTGGGCCTGGCAGCAGTATTAACGTATGTCTAGCATGAACGAGATCTATGCTTTAATTGGGGCACCTGAGCACATCTTCACAAAAGAAACCAATTACTAGAAATATCACAACTGTAGAGACACAATTAGAAGTCTTCTAAGGTGCTACTGAAAACACATCAATAGAAGAGCTCCAGAAGTAAAAATACCATTGCTTTGAGAGGCTGTCAGTGAACATGAGATGTTAATCTCCCCTGGTACATTCCCTCAGACAAGCTTGCAGCATTGTTCTCACTCTTCATTGCCAAATCCCACCTTTTCTGTGCTTTTGTGCATCAAGTACTATCAACAATATTAAAATCATGGCAGTGTACTTACAGACCCCAACCTCTTCCAGCCTCACATCTCCTTTGCACCTACCTCAAGTCATATTCCCAGAAAGAACATCATGGGCTGCATGAGATTTTGTTGGCTCCAAGTTGATAAGTGCAAAACAAATAATAAAATGTAAACCAATTTTATGACAAATTCTTCTGTTACAGTGATCTGCGTTCATAGCTTGCTGTTTCTGAAGGCAAATGCACAACTGCTTTGAGAAGTTACTCTGGGAAGCAGAACAACTGAATTACCTTCGAATCAGGAAACTAATGAGGCTGTAAAACCTCAAGTAAACAACTTTCACATCACTTACTTTCTTTAGTCATCCTTGATTTGTCGGAGAAGACACAAAGCTACCACAAGCAAAAGGAGGCTTAGCAGCTGATCCTGCCATGAGTGATTTGGACTGTGTAATGCCAATGGGCTTTAGGTTTGCTACTACCACTACACCCTCTCCAGGTTTCCCCAAGGGAAGAGGTCTAGAATAGGCTGCTGCTGAAAGGGTCAATTTGTCTTCATTGACACACCTCAAAGAAGGAAAACCTATCTATGTCTCTGCTACATTATTAAAGGGTCAGTGTTGACTGAGAAGGGGCATATACAGTTAGACCTGAGGGAGCACCCATATACAGTGAAACAAGAAGCAAATATTTCAGAGATATTAAAGATGAGCCCTAAGGATCTGAAGGAGAAATCCAAAATGAAGGTGGTCTTGATGCTGCACAGCACTTCAGATCGAGTCTTTGTGGCACAGAGACCCTTTTGAGACACACTGCAAACAGGTGGGTAGAAAATTGCTTCTATGCTTTTGTTTTTTCAGTCTTACTATATGTAGTACTTAAGCTTTGCATTAGTACTCTGCGAAGCTACCCTGCCAGTGACAGGCTCATTTTGCTGACAAAGCAGCCCAGGAAGCTGTCAGGAGCATTGCTGTTAAAAAGACAGAGATCACCTGCATGTGATCATGTCTCTCACCATCCCCGTTCCTGTTATTGCAGAATAGCTTAGCAAAAATAATCTACCCCAAGTCCCAGGGAGATGATATCACCCAGTTGGGTGATACATACGGCCTACTGTTTAAATTATCTCTTTAATCATTTATGTACCTCCTGTATACTGGGGATTGAAGAAAAACATCGCTTTTTTTCCTCTTGAACTAGGACTGATGTCTCCATTAAGTTCTGCAGCTGTACTGGGCTCGTAATTGTGTAACATTCTTTTGCAAAGGGAATTTGGTTTATGAACACTTAGAATGGCTGTCAGTGCTGTTTTCTTTCTGTTGTGTCCTCTAAAATGACACACTTTAGGGCAATTTTCATAAGCTCAATGCTGTTTCTTGAATCCCTGTACCCCACATTCATCTCTTCTTTCTGCTCCTATCTTATTTCTTACGCTCTCTTTTCCTAACTCCTGAAGTCCTCATCTGTTTTTACTTCCTGCCAAAATATTGTTTTACCTAAGTCTGGATTTCTCTATCATTTGTATGGATTGATAGCTGTAGTATAAGAGCGAAGACACAGCTTTTTGCTGTGCTTTCTTTAGCTGGCTCCAGTTGTAAGGCATTGTAGTTCACAGAATACCTTTTGGGACAACATCACACAGACTCTGTAACACAGGTTTCACTGTGCCTATGCTAGAAGAACAACAACAAAAAAGTAATATCAGTAAAACAACACAAAACACTGGAGAACTCTCTCCTTCTCATCTCCTTCTCCCCTTCATCCCCCAAGACCTGCAACAGTACAGCAGCTGAAATAATGCCTGCCAGACACTGGCAGTCTCTGTCCTTGGAAGAGAGTGTAGTGATTCTTGCTGCGCTTCAATAAATCTCATTCATATTTGGTATCACATGGCCTTCATTACTTTCTGTGCTCGAGTCCTTTCAGCACTCTTGTCCGTCTTACTTACACTTCAGAAAATACCGGACACACTCATGCATATTTCAATGAATAGATCACCGAACTCAAATTTACAATTATTACAAAGAAGCATGCCTGGCTGGCATTCCTGGTCTGTCAAACTGGTTATGAAGAATACGAGTTTTGGATTTTATTTCCTAACAGTCGTGTTTCAATGAACAACAGCATATTCTACAACAGTCTTAAAGGGTTTATCAGAGGACCATAATTCTTCTCAGGACTAGAATTGCTTTTCGTCAGTTTTTGTGTACATCTGTGCAATTTATAGCAATGACTGATACTTGCCAGCTACATTTTAAAGCAACATTAAGAGAGATGCTTTCTAGCTGCAGAGGAAGCCTATCCTCGTGTCTTCAGATCTGAAGTGGTTTTGAACTGGGAGTTGACAAACTGTGAGTCATTCTGTCCAAGCTGGATCTCTTTAGAGATTTAGAGGCTCTTGAAACATTTTGACTGATACATCTATACAGATACTGCCTCCATTCCAGATGGCTAGCATATGAAAGGATCTTTTTAAGAGCTGAGATGCTCTGCAGTCTGCCTCTTCCTTGCACTAGTTTTCCCATATAGCTTTGGAAGGCTGCAGTATCAAGTGGTTATGTCTGACGTATTTCCTTGCTGCTTCTGGATAAGAGAAAGATCTGCAGTTCCAGGGTGATGGCTCATTCACCCTTTTTGCCACTATATTGCTGCGCTTACTGCATCCATGAACATGAGGCAAGTCCCAGCCGGTTCCAGGCCTGGTAAGTGCTTGGGAGAAAGCAGAACTACTCAAAAACACTATGGAAGTGCTGTACAGCCATTATCAGGACAGGCAAGAGTTTTAATGGTATAAACATGCCCACTGGCAGTACTGAGAACAGCACTAGTAACAGAGCAGTAGTTTTACTCACTTTTTAACACCCTCACAGTCATTTCAATATTGGTATTTTTACCACAAGGAATTATTTTCTTCTCACAGCAGTCATTCTTCCCCAGAGCCAATGCATCATCACCCTTTTTGTAGCAGCAGACACAGAGTGAATGGCAGGGCATGCTCAGGGCTGCAGAGGAATGCTGTGATGAGACTGAATACTGCAAGTCCAACATTGCCTCTTCTTCATACAGCAGGGAAGTTTTCAGGTTCTGCATTTGTACATGCAGTTTTAAACATACAATTCACCTCTTTTTACGTATTGGCAGGGCACATCTTGCTATTGCTGGATCAACACTGGATCACACAATTAAATGTGTTCTCGAGGTAGCTCCGTATTTACAATAATTAATTTGAAAAGAGGCTTAGTTGAAGGCACTCAGATGCCAAGAGATATTAAATTAAACGAGATTTTATCATGTATGTAATTATTTATTGAGCTGAGAATCCATACAAGGTAAACAACTGTTTACACTATTGTACAGTAAGCATTTCCAGGGCTTAATAAAAATGATTGTCACTCACGGTGCTTCACAAAAAATTTCATTTTAATGAATAAATAATTTGATGAAAATCAAAAAATATTTACAATATAAACAAATGAAAAAGCTTTGGATATATTAATCTGATCATCCTGTATTTTGCATTTTCTAACTGTATTTCTATCACAATTCTCTCTGAAATGGTACAAAGTGGATAGAAATTACAACTCAACAAAGTTAACATGATTTGGTACATGTCTTTCCATTAGTTCAGATAAGCTACATATGATTCATTTATTATGCACGTGTTAGAATACAAATATAACTAAAATCATATATTATCAAAATGCCAGACAGCATTCTCCACAGAACAGAAATGTACACTAGGCTGTGACAATAACTGAGAATCACAGGCAACGAAATATAACAGAAAAGTACAAATTCCTTCATAAGAATATAATTGTGCTCTCTTATTTACCAGAGGACTATGCTGCTTCACCACATCAATGGCTAGGTATGAATACAGTGTTCAACAACTGCCACGTGGTTTGGTGTGTGTTGGTATGGGTGTCAGGCAGCGGCACTATAGTGGAAAACGGGCAGTGCAAGCAGTTTTATAAACATCTTTTAGGGCTCTTAAAAAGAGCCAATTATACAAAGCAGTATAAGCATAACACTGAGAAGTTTTCATCTCATTTACACAGGTATCATGAAGCGACTTGCTTTGTCTGTGGTGCTGAAAGGAGGAACTTTGTGCTGTTTATGCAGTCAGCCAGAATTCAAGTATTCCAAAGCCACTTCATAGCAGAATTTGTATTGATCCTGAAAAATCAAAAGAAAACCACAAAGTGAGTTATTGAAGGGACTTAAGGAGATCAATATTTCTCTTCTGTTAAAATTATTTACTATCAGTTGTTGTCAATGGGAACTAGTTTGCAAATTCAATTTATATTCAGATAAGAAAATCTTTATTTCAACCAGACAACAGACGTTACACACAGTAACTTAAGCAACTGCTCATATTAGATATGTATTTAGATGCTCTAATACACTTGTATGAGGTAAATTGACTACACATAAGCAAATTGACTTGCACCCCTTCTGTTGTCTGTCAAAATGCTCATGTAGCACTTCACCATAATCGAAGGTATTGAAATTCCTCCCTGGAAGTGTTTATTTTAAAACAGACCCAGTGTCTACTACTTCCTAGATAGTAACTTTTAGTTTAATGTCATTCATATACTCGCTACCTTTCAGGGTAAGAGCTGGTTACTGTTCCTCCTCTACATGCAGCTCAAACTCATGCTGAAATACTGGCCTCTCCCTATGTCATAGGCCTGTAGGATCAGGCCTGAGCTAAATTAACAGGATTCATTACAATTAGTTTTTAGCAATTAATGGTGATGGTTAAGTTAGGCTCTTAACATTTAAATGAAATAAAAAAGCTGAAAGAAATAGTAGCTGTGGGTTCCCTGAATCCAAGAGTTCTGGCTACTAAAAGCACAGTTTGGAAATACCTGACAGTTTTATGACTATGTCTGCCACTGAAATGCCTTTTTCTCTTATGCGCATTGATCAATTAATAAAAGAACATTAAGCATGTACTATCATACAGGAACAAAACCAGACTTAGCTAGCAGACAGCACTCTGCCTCTGCCTTCACCTTCCCAACATTGCAAGTAGGAAGATTTTAAATACACTTCAGATATATTCTCATTTTCACCAAAGCAAGCATTTTAAAGGATTAACTCTTTTGGCCTGTACTTGTGATTTTGGGTCACATTTTAGCTGAGAAGAGAGTCTACCTTAACGTATAAGAGACAAAGTAATATTACAACCATCAAGAAGCCATTAACACAGATGGACAATTCCCAAGTATTTTTTGTGGAGAGCTGTCACTTCTAAACAAAACAAATCTTAGGAGCATGTATCACCTAAGCTATGAATGAGTAGTATGTGAGGTTTAAATATCCTCCAGGGCTTCACAAACTGTGTCTTCTTTGGAATGAGGAAAGAATAAACAAGAAAGGATAGAAAGGAGTATTATGTAAATTACTCCTTTTCTGCTTTATTGCATATGTTTCAAAATAAGTGAAAATTATGCTATAACTAAATAACAGATCAAAACAAGAGATCAGCCACTCATCCATTTCCATTTTTCCCATGCTCATTTTATGCTGATTTACCAATCCAGCAGAATAACTGTCATTTTTTAGTAAACTGAATACCTGTCTTACAGAGCAGTCATATATTATTTCCCACTGTGTTCACTCATGTATGCCCTTCATATGTTTTTATTATTCGCTTGGTGGTGGATATTAAAAGTCTCTTTACGTTGGCTAGCTTCAGAGAGGTGAGGTACGTTTATTTTTTTGTCTGGGACACCTATAGGTAGGTCCAGTAACGTTATCACAAAATGCTCTGGGCACTTTGTAATAGACATTTTGCAATACCACCTGTTACTGTCCTACAATGGTCGAAGAATTTCACAGATATACATACTGCATGGATATGGCATTCTGATTTTTACACTTGCAGGAAAACCAAAGGTTTCAATGAAATTAAGAGATTAATGTCTAAGTATGGACTAAAAACATTGCCTTTCATCTAGTCAGAAAGTGCATAACAGGTATCAATAAAGCAGTCTTGAAACTGTTTTTGTGAAATACTCTTATAATTCTGAGTATTTCATCTTTTACCACAGAATTTTACAAAGATAGATGAATATTACTGTTCTCATTTTTCAGATATGGAAACTGAGGAAAAGACATGTTAATATAAGAAAGGTCACAAATGATGAAGTCAGTAACAGATCAGGAAAAGAACTCAAGTGTCTTGATTCCCTTTCACCATGAAACAATCCACATGGTAATTGAAACCCTGCTAATTCAAATATTTGTTCTTAGAAAGTAGCAGGTCAAAACTGAAGAGATGTGCTTCTAACTCTGCTTCGTCAGTGAATTAAGTGCTAACGGTAAAAATCCTGCTCATCCCCTGCCTTCTTTCTACTTTCTGAAAGACAAGGGAAAAAATACTGATCTCATTCGCAAGTGCTTTGAAATCTTCCAATGAAAAGGCCTTATATGGCCTCTCAATGCCATCCAGACATTCTCAATATCATCCTTAATTTACTAAAAGCTATTTTTATATTCTAAAATAATACATTTAGGTTTTGATTAAAAAAATTCTGTTGAAAAATGAAGCCTATTGCCTGACAGATCTGTACCTCGAGAGCTGTCACAAATGGGAATTTCTAGAGAGCATTTTTCTTCCACTGTACAGCTTCACACTGGTAATTTTCATTTTATTTCTATAAAATAAATGAATAAAGGATCAGTGAGTTATGTGGACATAAGCTCTGGGAGAAGGGAGAACAGCAGGCCTGCCAAGTCTCTATCCAAACTATACTCTCTGAATGAAGAAGTAGGACATTTTTCTTAATATCTAGGAAGTGAAAATGTATGGTTCTCAGCATGATGATTCTCCTCCTAAGAATATAAACCAGAGGAAGAAGAGAAGCCAACTAAGCTGCCTCCTCCTGCCATGGTAAAAGCTTGATAATTTCTCACTAGTATAGTGCTCACAATTCCACATTGCTGGCTCATGGCCCTGATTGCAAACTCCCTCCTTGCTTTGCACAGCTGGCAACATCTGTCTTTTCTCGTGAGCAGGACCTAAGGGAGCGTCTGGGACTTCACGTGTAGGCTAGATGGGAGCACATCAATAGAGGATGTGGTGGGAGCTGTTGTTTGATGGACAGATGAGGTGCAGCGATATGTGTGGCAGCAAAGTAGATATCCCTGCCCATCTACACATGAGCCTGAAACCTTCATTCTTCCCAACAGAAATTACTGCTTTCTGCCCATTCTCCAATGTGTTTCACACCCAGATCTCAGTAGCTCATCTGAGAGAGAGGGATCTCTCCCAGAATCACAGGAGGCTGGACCAGCTATGAGACACCTCCTGCCTCACCCTGGTCACCCTGTAATGTTCAAATCTGACCCAATTTTTTTTAACCAGAGCTTGCAAAAGCAGCTAAAATTTGATTAGCATCCCTGAAGCAGGGCAGATGCCGCCTCCTCCTGACAATGATGCTAAATCAAATACAGCTGCTTCCTAAGCAGTCACCTCTACAGCAGGATATTGTAAACCAGTGTGTTTTATAGCCCAGACTTCAGAATCAGGTATCACGTTCCACCCGCCCTCCAAGTACAGAGCTCCATGCTGGAGTGTAAGAACCCGCTGGTTTAAGCTGGTTCTGCAGCTTTTCTGGCATAGCAGCTGGCACTTGAGCAATGCTCCATTAAAAGAAAAAAAACCAAAAACACTCATAAAACACTCTCTAGGAAAATAATTGCACGTGGCCCCTTGTTTCTGAACTTCTTTAATCTTTCTATGAGATAGAGCAACCATAATTAAATGCAATATTCTGGATGTCAAACTGAAATTCATAGCTTTGATAAATATTAGGTGATTAAGCTATTTATAAAATATATAATTTGAAAATCTGGCATTTCATTTTACATAACTATTATTTCGACTGTGCAAGGGCTGCTCTCTACTTGGCATAGCCTGCTAGAGAAGAAAATTAATAAGGATGTTCGGCTGAAAGTTTAAAACTCTTAAAAAATCCAAATGAACAGAGACAAAGTCTCCTTGGGAAGAAAGCAATGTAAAAATACTCTTACAAGTGAAGTGACTTCATTATCCCCTTTGAAAATGACTTGCTTGCTTTGTGAACAACTCCCACTGCAAATCCTGGAAATCTTACTGAGTCTTCTGAGAAAAAGGAACATCTTCTATTTAGTGTTGCAGTTAAAAAGCTCATACCAGAAGGTCCACCATGTTAGGCTTATTATTCCTTAGCGTCTTCACAGCGTGGAATACATCAACAGCCCTCTGATGTCGAAGCATTTCACAAACAATACTGATTGCACAAAATGTCCCACTGCGACCACCTCCATTCCTACAATAAGAGAGATAAAACTGCTCAGTTACAATTGACTGTATATTACAAGTTTGTACAGCACTGCAGATGGCTAAAGAAGGGATGAGTTCTAGCAGGAAGAAACAACAGAACATCCCTGTCCCCGAAGGCTATGAACTCTAGACAGAACACAATTTTTAATTGTAATTAATGGTCTGAAAGACCTCAAAGCTATGACTCAGCATTCAACAGGCTGAAAGCCTAGCGGGAATACAATGGCTGAGTTTTGCACCAGCCTTCAGTGAACATTTGAGACAGCACAAAGAGGATGCTGAAATGATGACAAGGTACTTTCAGATTCAACACCCCTTTGCACTGTAAACACACAAGGTTGCAATAAGCATCAGGCCTAGAAATATTAAGAGAGAAAATGGTTATTTGAGTTCTTTTACTCCAGATCCTTGTGCTTTTCTCCTGGACTAAAACAGCAGAAGTCCCAAAAGTCTCATTTGTAACCCTTCTGGTGGCTGCACATTTGGCACAGTACAAGGTGGTGCTGCAACCTTTCCCTTGCAGCAGGCAGAGGGGCTGGCTGCCTGGCGGTGACTACTTTTAAAAGCATATGTACTCCTCCTCTACCCACAGTATCAGAAGATGAGAACCTGAAGTGACTTCCTAACAAAGAAGCTAGGCAGAAATGTTCATATGCATGATCAAATACTGTATTTAATAATACTTTATCCCCGGTTATTTTTAATCTTCAAGGGAATCTCTTTCTTTCTGGAAACCCTATTATTTCTACAGCTATTCGAGGCTTTAGGCTACAATCTTTAGGCTGTGCTTCACTGAAAATAATAAACCTTAATAATTACCAGAGCACAGACTACTTAGGTAGCAGATCTTTCAAACTAGCTTCTCAAATGGTTGATTTTCAAAGGAAGATACAACATTGCACATGTGTCACATCCAGGCAGTATGAAAAGAATGCTCTCTGCTGCCAAAACATTGCCTGATATTGTGGGACTCTTTGAGAATTTTAATTAAAATAAAGTAATTTAAAAGGATTATATTAGAGCTTTTTCTTTCTTTACTGCCTGGAAGTGACGCATGTGTGATGTTGTACAACTATTTAATATCATCAGCCACCTCAGAGATAACAGTAATTTGCACTTCAAAAGGGTCTTTTCAGCTGAAGATCTCAAAACATTAATTAATCACACTGCACAATGCTTCTTTGATGAAAGTATTATTATCCCCATTCTACAGATGGGGAAACTGAAGAGCAGTGACTTATTCAAGGTCAGTGATAGTGGGAATTATTAATACACTCTTAGATTTTCCTCCATCTATCTAACACTGTGTCCCAACTTTTGAAAGTGTGTTAGTGTGTGCTTTTGCTGTTAGCATGCCCCTTTTCTATCATGGAAGTGTCTTTAAAAGATGGTTAGAGGAAGAGGGATACAACTTCAAGCACTGAAAACTCAGTCTCAAAAGATTGGCTATTGCTGAGAGCAAACAGCACGTACAAGTATTAAGCCATATCACAGAATCATAGAATCATAGAATAGTTAAGGTTGGAAAAGACCTTAAGATCATCTAGTTCCAACCCCCCTGCCATGGGCAGGGACACCTCCCACTAAACCATGTCACCCAAGGCTTGTCTAACCTGGCCTTGAACACCACCAGCGATGGAGCATTCACAACATCCCTGGGCAACCCATTCAAAAGAAGGATTCTGGCAAAGTGTATGAGAGCCGATGCCAGCGGAGCACAAAGGTCACAGGAGGACAAAAATGTATACCATTATTATAGAATCATAGGATTAAATAGGTTGGAAAAGATCTTTAAGATCATCAAGTTCAACCATTACCCCAGGACTGCCAAGACCACCACTAAGCCATATCACTGAGGGCCTCACTGACACAGTTTTTGCATGCTTCCAGGGACAGTGATTCCATCACTTCCCTTGGAAGCCTGTTCCAGTACCTATTTATCCTCTCTGTGAAGAATTTTTTCCTATTATCCAATCTAAACCTTCCCAGCGCAAAATGTAAGGCAATTACAGGATCATCATAACTGGTCTATCATGTCACATTTACTGCTGTGCTTTATGTCTGGAGGAGGAATCGCCCTTCTGTTTCCAGTACTTACAAGCAATGTACAACTGTGCGCCCCTCTCCCCCATTATATTCTTCCTGCCACTTCTCTACTTGGCGGATGAGCTTCAGGAAGGAGCGTTTAGAAACTGGAGTGTCTCTATACATGGGCCATCCCAGGAACTGGAACTGCTGCACCATCCGATAGCCATCTTGAGGCTGCAGAAATTCAGACAACAAGCGGGAAAAATAAAAGCCTTTTTTTTTGGTACATAATTGAGATATTTGCATCAGTGAGGAAGGCTGTTAAAGAAGATCACTGCTGACAAACTACTGATGTAATTTCAACTGCCCCTGAGGAGTTATGACTTTTAATTTCCAACAGTTATTAGAACAAGAGACTTTAAACAGAGTGCTATACAAATAGACTAGACTAGCACAATGTTACAGCTGCAGGATAAAGCAAGTCACTAATTAATATCATAGCAGAAACTTGGTAGCAAAGAGGAAGCTGCAACACAACTTCAATTATATACTTTTTTTTATATGCTTCAGCATTTTGAAGAATGCTTGTGTGCTTCTGTCTTTTTATATTAGAAAGGTCAAAACCTCTCAAGATATTTTGAAGCAGGAAACATTTAAAATCCCAAATAAAACCTTCAGATGTTTCTGCTTATAAAAAACCTAACTACATTTTATTTTATTGTGTGCTACTGCAGCAGTCAGAACCCCTCTGGTGAAATGCTACTGAACAGTTGCTTTATGGTGATTTAAAATAAAAAAGGAGCATAGAACAAGTGTTAGTGGCAGAAAATTACAGTCCTTTGAAAAGGGCATAATAAATACACACATGAAAACTGGTTTTGCAGTCTAGGATTTGCCACTTTCACTTCTGTGCAAAGTGAGGGCATTTTAGTTACACTTTTAAAATGAGCAACACACAGAAATGTTGACATTACAATTCTTTCTCTAGAATAACAGGCAATAGAGAGGATGCAATATTAACGAGATAAGGGAATAAATCAAAGTGGATGTAGCATCAGATACGTTTTTCAATGGGTTTTGTCTGCTTTATATCAAAATTTGGAACCTACTGATTTCCTAGACAGTTTCTTTCGGTTGATGGCTCCTCTTCCCAAAGCACATCAGCCAGACCCAGCTTCTGCTCAAGTTCACATTAACACCGCTGGAGATTGTATTTTTACATTGTCACAATTACTGTGAATACTAGGCCTTCATAGTAATAAAGAATTATCTCGAAGCTTACAGTCTGTTTCCCTGTTTGAATAATAGTATGGTTTTGGTTGTGGTTTTGGGGCCTTTCACTGTCCTGGGAGCTATTGGATCTCAGGGCAGTGCCGACTCTTCAGCAGGAAGTGCTGCTAATTCCTAGCTATGGTTCTTTGGTGACTGATACCAGTCCATTGCAAAGGTTCCCTCCATCTGGATGGGAAGAGATGCCTGGCCTGTAGTGGAATCTTTTTTCCACTCAGCTTGGATGACATGCCTTGTTTAGTCTTCTATCAATTTTGTGGGAGTGTAAAAGCTGGACACGAGAACATTCGTCCCTCTGAAGTACTTACATGTATTATTACAAAGTGTGATTAGTGGGACAAGGTTTTTGCTAAAAGCCTGGAACTAGTACTGACAAAGATGCCTAGTATTGGTACGCAGCCCTCTTTGCAAGGCACAGGATACAAATATGCAAGATGGCTAATTCCACACTGTTGAAAACAGCACTGATTTCAGCATTTCTTGGCTACCATACAATCTGAATGCTGCATTTATTTCATCTGCGTGTAACACACTTGAAATATGCATGAAAATATTTTTTACTTCAGTTACACACAGAAGGCTTTTTTTCTCACTCATTACAACATGACTCAGTATTGCACCATTGCTTCCAAATAAACAGTTGAAAAATGAGAATGGTTTTATTTGAGCTTAACTTCCATTTTTGTGAGTTGAGCGTGGTCAAGTCATCTACTGAAACAGAATTGTTTTGCAGTTAATATTCTTACTCTGGCTGCATTATAAATTCGGAATATCCGGCTGATTATGTCTTCTTCTAAATCAGCTGATACAAACTCCACCTGAATAGGACCATGTCGGTGTACTCCATTTTCTGGCCAGTACTGAGGACACAGCTATAGAAGACCACAAACACAAAAGAACACAGTTAATTATTTTGAATTTCTCGCTGCCTCAATACACTTTTCTAGATTTGAATTTGTGCTACATTTATTACTGAAGTTGTCATTATCTTTTTCACTTTGCATGCATTCTCTTTATAAAATACCCAGTGTACCATCTTCCACCAGTGCAGAGCACTCTGCTTTTCCTTGAATGGAACAAGTTTAAACAAAAGCCTTTTCACTTAACTGAACATGCTATAGCTTGCTGCTATACTTGCCATTCTCTGGTATTTGGAGTAACACATCTGACACTCAACATCAATTCTGCAACACGTTGTGACAAGACAGGGGGGTGCTGTCAAATATTACCGTATCTTGAAGACAGTATGAAGCTGAAGACTGGTAGCGCCAAATGTGCTGAAAAGTTGGTAATAACTCAAACACACATCAGAATGTGTGCTTTATACTATGAGGGGTGCAGCAGTTCTCAAAGCTCAGGAGTTAACTTTCGTATCTGTTTCACCTGTGACTGGTGATACTGGCTAATACCAGAATTGCTTTGAATTCTGCAATAATAACTGCACAATATCATCTTACGAGTGCTATCTGAAAATAGTAATTATGTTTTCTTTAGTGCTTAGAAGACATTACCTCTAGGTATCTAAAGATCACAAAGTAATATTAACATTATCTTGCACAGTTTCAGTCTAATAATATCATGATGCCTTAATCCAGGAACCAATTATCATCTGTGTTAATACTTTAAAGACTAAATCACCCCTTTGCAAGGAGGATTTTGAAGCCAGACTCTGCTTGTCTGTTTTTTTAACACAAAAGCCCTAATGATTTTTTTGTTTGTTTTTGTTTTTTTGTTTTTTTTTTTTTTTTTTTTCCAGGGATATTTAGAGCAGTTCAAGCATGTAGCTTTTGCAAGCATTCACCAAAATTAAGTATGAACATGTGAAATTTTGTTTGCTTGCAGAAGCATTGATGTCATATTTGGAACTTTATTTTATTCAGTAAAACAGCTGTGGTCTTTATTCTGCTGCATTGCTGTTGGTGATCCAGAGCTGAGCTGACAAATCACATTTACTCCAGATGTTGTTTTGCATTTCTTCTAACGCTTAGTCCTCAA
The DNA here is from genome assembly GCA_032466535.1 of Forpus xanthops. NCBI lineage: Eukaryota > Metazoa > Chordata > Aves > Psittaciformes > Psittacidae > Forpus > Forpus xanthops. The sequence goes on from JASSUY010038824.1 coordinate 28,678, forward strand.
TAAAGACATTTAGAGATGACTACATTTTAGGAAAACATAATCACTTACTACATCAATTAAAAAGAGAACAGGGTCTGATTTGCAGCAGTTCATTTTAGCAAGTTAAACCCAGAAATTTTGGGTAACAAAGTTTTTTTCCATTATTTTACACTCCCTCTCCCCCCGTCCCCCAATTTGGTCTGCTGAGAAAATTACTTTCAAGTATTGTCAAATATTACATAGATTTTTATTATGAAATATGCTTGTGTATAGGGTAGCAACATGCAATGCATACAACTAATGCAAATGCCAGTGCTCAGATCACTTAACATATGCAGAATTTAGTACCCATCTTTCAAATATCTAGGAATACTGTTCAAACAGATCTTTGAAAAATGCTTAGAAGATAATAAGCAGAGTCGTTTGCTGGAGCTGTTTTAGGAAGCCACAGTATCAGGTTCTAAAGAAACCAAAAGCATTTAGGTCTGCGCGTTTTGCATGTGTATGATGCTAGTGGCACTCTTTAAGTCAGAGGCACTGTGAAGGGTTGAATTTAATTTCCCAATAGAGCACAACAATCCACATAAATTGTAATATCTAAACAGAACTACAAACACTCCACATATACATAAATAATAACACTGATTCTTAACAAATATGAATGTAAAGGGTGTTTTAATAAGCTCTGCCCTCTCTCTGCTTCTGTTCGCTCTGAGGGGTTTGAGATTTATTCCTAATGAAAAGATTGTTATTCACATTAGAGGAAAATGGTTTAACATACTGGGGAGGCAGGTGCATTAAGTACATATCCCAATAGCATTTAAACCCCGTGAGACTAATAAATGCTTGAAATAGCCATGCACTATTGTCAATTCAAAACACAGCTCACAAATTAAAAAAAAACTCCATTCAGCAGTCCCTAACAGTCTGACTCCCTTGAGTCTTTCCTTATTCACTCAGAAAATAATCTGAGGCTCATGAATAGAAGTTTTGTCTTTCATTTATATCTTTTTTCCCTGTAGACAGTTATGGCCTTGGAATCAGAGATTCGGTCTTTAAAGCAGTGTGTGGAATTCTTACATATTCCTTTGAAAGACAAAATGGAAGATTACTATGTTTTAAAAACAAATTCTTCACGTTAAAAAGAAGAGGAAATATTTTTCTAAGCATATGCAATAATCCACAAAGCTATAAAGATTCTTGATCATGTCAAGAATAAACAAGATATGGTCTGCTATAAAAAATAACAATTGCTCTTAAACCAGTAATTAGCAAATATTTACATATTAAGAATACAGGTTACCACTGTGTTATTCCAGCAGATGGCTGGTGCAATTTGTTGGAACCAAGGAAATTATATTTGTGTAAGAACTTAGAATTGCACAGTTGTGAGCCAGGCTCTAGGACTCTCCGTGATTAATGCTAGTGATTAAATTGCCAAACCAGGAGGTACAGTTTTCAATTTTCTAAAGAACATGTATAGCATGCACAACTCTTTTGTAAGGTAATTACATCCCCCCATACATTTCATTGCCCTGTTTTCTCTTCTGAAGGATGTTCAACCCCCAGTCTTGTTTAGTTCCTATCTCCCTGCTAACAATATAATTTTATGCCAAACATAACAGATTTTTACACTGGGAATACATATCCCTTTGTAAGCAGACCAAGGTTATTGACCACTTTCGGGTGGGCTAATGAAGTGGTTTACGTTTACAATTTTTGGCTATTATTAGTGGGTTTCAGACTTGGGTCAAAATTCTACAACCATCATTATTGTTTTTTTTTTAACAGCTCTTCTCAAAGCATGTTCACTTATCGGAATAAATTATGGGTATATGAACTTATATGTGTGCATGTTAACATTTTCATAGAGAAGCTTCTGATTGTCTGATTTATCCCTCTTTCCCTATATGCATCCAGAAGCTACAAATCAATCCGTTAGTGTGTTAGTGTCATGGTTTTATAAAACTATCAACATCCTAAAGCTGTTCCGAAATGCCAAGGCACTAGCACTCCTCTTATGAATGACTAGTTTTCTTGACTTACTTGTGCAGGATCCACATCATTAAGCATAACGAGTGAAGTGCAGTGATAATCTAGGACCAGTCTCCAGAAATCTTTGACAGTATTTGGTAAGGGATGCTGCGTAACTATAAAAGCTGACGGTTGCTTGTAGCTCTGCAAAGAAACACTGAGTTAGTGAGAGGAATGGTAAGAGGTAAAAATCCATTTATCCTGTCATAGCCCCAAAACTTTGGGACTGAAAGCATTATTTCTATTCTCTATGTAATTAATGCATTGTTTTCAGCTCTTTCCTGAGATTTTCTATGCTTCAAAGTTAATAAACTGTGTTTGGGCAGAATACAACTTCTGCAGATGTTATATTTCTGAAATTCATTTTATGCCACAGACATAGAGTAAAATCAGCATAAGTTTTTGCCTCCAATGCAACTCCTACGAATATCTCAGCAACAGTTATATTTTGAGCTGTTAATAGACTGATTAATCTTGGCAGTCTGCACTTAGCTGTTAATTTGAATGATGCCTCTGAAAGGAAATATCTAGTTATTTTTCCAAAATACTGTTGAAATTCTGCCCCTCTGCTCTTGTGAGACCTCACTTGGAATATCGTGTGCAGTTCTGGTGTCCTCAACATAAAAAGGACATGAAACTGCTGGAACAAGTCCAGAGGAGGGCCACGAGGATG
>JASSUY010038825.1:0-12226 GCA_032466535.1 Forpus xanthops
GGTGACATGGTTTAGTGGGAGGTGTCCCTGCCCATGGCAGGGGGGTTGGAACTGGATGATCTTAATGTCCTTTCCAATCCTAACTATTCTATGATTCTATTTTTAACTCCATGTCTGTTGATTGCATGGGCAACCCACCCCCATTCTGAGGCAGAATTAAACAGCTGTGAGGGAGTCTGCTTTCTTCCAAACACCACACATACTGTCTCCCTACCTGTGGTAGTCATCCACACAGTGGGGCTGGTTGGCCTGGTCCACAATAAAAGCGGCCCCTTCAAGAGGGGTATGGCACATCACGCAGGTAAAGCACTGGGGATGGTATGAGTTACCAGTGGCCTTCAGCATCCGGTCTGTGATGGTCTGTTTGCAGACACTGCACTTTTCCAAGGTCCCCTGATCCGAGAGGAAACAAGTAAGAAGCATTAATCCAGTCTAACACCCCTGGGAGGCTATGCTACAGACAGGCAAGTTGGAAGGAGAGGGGGGAAAGCAAGAGAGAACAAGCACAGCAAGCTCAGCTCTCTCATCTCAGTAACTCACAGCATAGCAGTCTTCACAGAAGGGCTTCTCATCCACATTGTAGAACTGCTGCCCCTGCAGCTGCTTCTCACATTTGAAGCAGGTGAAGCATTCCACATGGAAGAGGCAGTCTAGGGCCCTCACGGCTGGCTGGGTTCGTGACAGGGGCTTCCGGCAGAAGCCACAGAGCTCTGTCAACAGAAGAAGAAAGGGATTAGGAGAGATGAAAACTCCTCACAGCCCTACTGCTGTTGAGGGAGGGAACGCACCAGAAGTAGTGGCCTCTACTGTGGGCGGATGCTCCATATCCTTCATTAGTTTTTGGGTCAACATCTCCAGCTCTTCTACCTCCTTCATAGTCAGACAGGAGTTTCCCCTAGGTGGATCTGCGCTGGAGCCTGTGGGTTTATGCTGCAGGAAGAGGAAACATTCAATCCTTGAGGACACATATACAATCATAGAATAGTTCAGGTTGGAAGGAACCTTCAAAGCTCCTCTAGTTCAACCCACCTGCAATGAGCAAAGACATCCTCATCTAGACCAGGTTGCCCAGAACCATATCCAGCCTAGCCTTGAATATGCCCAGGGATGGTGCATCCATCACCTCTCTGAGCAACCTGTGCCAGTGTTTTACCACCCTCATTGTAAAAACATCTTGAATCTTCCCTCCTTTACTTTAAAACCATTGTCTCTTGTCCTGTTGCAAGACCCTGCTAAAAGGCCTCTCCCCTTTGCAGGACCCTATCCCTGTCCACAACTGTCTCTAGTTACAGCTCTTTCAGAGGGGTAACAGCCTCCTCTAGCCTGGGATAGACCCTCCCTCCTCATCTTCCAGTGATGCCCACCCAAAAGCACTGATCCCATGGCTCTGTCTCCTACCGTGTCTTTTTCAGAAGCAGGTTGCTCCATTGGACGTGGCTTCACCTGCACTTGGGGCCTTTCCCTCTGCTGGGCATAGGTGAAATTGGGAGGCTGTGGCCGAGAGGAGGGACCTGAAGGTGAAGGGGCTGTGAACTGAGTCTGAAAGGAGGTAGGATATCTTGCAGTGTTTGATGGAGCCATGGGAACACTGGAGCCTGATTTGGACTCAGACTTAGAAGAGCCAGCAACAGACTTAGGTGGGGTGAATGTAGGAGTAGGCTGAGCAGGAGGTAGAGAGGGTGGTGGAGGGACTGATGCTGGCAGCTCCTTGTGTTGCTGTGGGGCTGCCCATGGGGCTGGGGTCAAATCTGCTCCAGGGGGTTTGAAAGATAAGGTTCCACTTGGCTTTGGAGTGAACTTGGAAGGAAAGGAATGAGGAGTATCTTTGGATGCAGACGGTACTTCCACATGGGCTTTTGGGGCTGACAGTTTCTCCAGAGAACCTGTTGATCCTGGAGATATCTGTAAAAGGAAGGAACAGAGAGAAACAGGTAGCTGTCAGCAAGGTGGAAGAGAAAATATGCTGTCTATAGCAGTGTCAGCAGTTACCCCAGACCCACAATGTTAAGAGTTTCCACACTGTTACATATTTAGCAGTCATGACAAGCTGCAATATCTGTGTTTTCTGGTCCTTCACGTACACTTTTGCACTATGGCTTATCCAGACATTTTTATCTTCACTACCTCCATTCAGCAAACCAGCCATCTCTCCTTCCACTTCCAACATCCTGGAGAGCTCACCCGTGGTCTGAAGGGGTCATTCTTCTCCATGTCATCCAACATTATGGACAGTGACTCAATCTCAAGATCAATGCTGCTCATCTTGCCACGTTCCTACACCACCATCCATGAGGAAAGAGGGAGCATAGCACGTTACAGGAATAGCCAGAGAACCAGGTGTACCCCCTTACAAGAGCAGATTTTTGTGCTTTGGACTGCGGTACAGAGTTTCTCCTTGCTTTGAATGGAGAGCCAGCTGGTGAGGATGAACAGGGCACAGGCTCCAAGGTCTACAAACAGTGGGAAAATGCACAGCCCAAAGAAACTCCCAGGTTTAGGTGGGAAAAAAGGCATCTGGAGGTCTCTTGTCCAACACCCGGCTCACAGCAGGGCTAACTCTAGCTAACAAGCTAGATCAGGTTGCTCAGGGCCTTGTCCGGGTAATTTCCAAACATCCCCAAGGATGCAGATTCCCCAGCCTCTCCAGGCATTTGTGCCAGTGTCAAGCCACCCTTGGAGTGGAACAGCTTTTTCTTCTCTCCAAAAGGAATTCCCCTTGCCACAGCTTGTGTCCATTGTCTCTTGCTGTGCCTTGGTAAGAGGAATGTGTCTTCTCTCCAGCCCTCCTTTAGGTATAGCAGGCTGCAGTTAGCTCCCTGCCTCGGCCTCCTCTTCTGTAGGCTGAACAAACCCAACTCTCTCATCATGAGCTCCGACCCCCAATGACTGCTATGACCCTTTGCTGGATGGCATCTAGTTCTGTATTCCTCTGGGTTATTACACTGGGAACTCAACTGGAAAGTCTTCCAAGATGTAGCCTCACTAGAACCAAAGAGAGGAACCACTGCTGTCCTGGTCGTGCTGACTATGCTCTTGCAATCACAAACCAGCATATGGGGTTGGCCTTTATCGCCACAGGGGTGCATTGCTGGCTCACACTTAGCTGCTGTCCATCAAGAGCACCAGATCCTTCATCTGCAGACAGCTGTAGCCTGGCCAGTTGGCCCTAACCTATGCTGGTCCATAGGGCGATAGCATTTTCTGCTCTCCCACATCTCAGGGCTTCCCGCTGCCAAGTTCAGAGAGTAGTGAGAATCTGTCCCAGCTCACAGAACAGCACAAAGAACTGCACTTCCCTTGACGGCACTCACCTGTGGGGCAGGCACATTGCTCACGGGCCCTTCATCAAACATCGGTGGCGGCGGTGGCAGAGGGAAAACCTCTTCTGGGGCTGGTGGAAAAGGCTCCTCAAAGGGGGGTGGAGGTGGGGGAAAAGCACAGTTTGAGAAGCTTGCCTCCTCTCCAGGTGGTGGAGGTGGCGGCAGCGGCAGGTCTGTGGGGAAGAACGAAAACAAAAGCAAGTTTGGATCGTTTCTTACAGCACAAACCCCAAAAGGGGTCTTGAAGGTATTAAAGTACATCCCTGGCACTCAGGGGACCCCATCAGGAACAACTGAACTCCACAGGCTGGCTTTCACCTAGTGTAAAGCTGTCGGCCATCACAGAAACTTCCCTCGTTACTGGGAATAACTATTGTGTAATTGGAAAACATGTCTTACTATGCACTTTCTCACCCCTCCTCTCATTCTTTGGTCCCTAGCACATGCTTCCCTTGCCAGTAACTGGCTCACATTGGTTAATACAGAGCAGCATTAGGAGGAGTGCCAGTGGATAACCCAGGACCCTGAAGAGGCAGTATTGTTACAGGAAAATAAGCTGGCACCTCACAGCTGGCTAGTAAGAACTATGAGAAACTAGAGGAAAGAAAACAAGGCAAGTTGGACCAACTAAACCTTATGAGGGATCTCTGAGGCTGCTTTATTTCTCTAGGAAATTAAAACGTCTTTCATCATGGAAGCTAAAACATCCCCAGTACATGAGGACATGAGAGATTTTGTAGAACCCTTTTTAAGCAGGCTGCAAAGCACAAGAGTGCCTCAATCTCCTACGAGAAAACCCCACTGCTTCTACCTGTGCATATCTGCCAAAGATGTGGAACAGGAAAAAGAGACATTTTCTGCTATATCACATGCAAATAAACATGAATACTCTTGCCTTCACTGTGGATGGGAGAAGTTGTCCTCTTATGCTCCAAGTAGCAAACAGCACTGCAGACAAGGAGGCATAACTTCTACATCCCTTCTTCCATACATCCATCCCTCCCCCTTAGCTAGCCCCAGCCAGAAGTGGGGTGAAAGACGAAGTTTTTCACTCCTGCTACTCCATGTGCAACTTTTAACAGCAGTAACTGAACTGTCCCATCTTTATATCCAGTTACTGTCAGCTGACTTTATGAGGACTTCTCATATGTAACCTAAGGGAGACAATGCTGCCCTTTCACAAGATAAATCCACAATATTAATTAGCTAGTGGAATGCATAAACTGTACTGGTATGCAGCACCTCTTCCAAACCTTCTTGTGAGACAGAACTTCTGCTTGGGGGAGGAAGTAATGCTAGGCTGGTACTTTTTCCTTTGAAACTACAGTTTGGGTTCAAGTTTTGTATATGCTTGCCTTTTGATTTACTGAGATGATAAAGAATATTGCAGAGTCAAAGCCCTGATCTGCTGTCACATTGTTTCAGATGCACTAAAAGCCTGTGTTATGAATTATTCATACAAACAAGAGTTCTCCACAAACTTACTGTACCAGATTTATAGAGTGATCAATACTAAATACAACATTCCTACCTCCTGTCATTTCAGACAAAGAGACCAATCGCTATGGCTTTGTCATACTATTATTTGTTTAAGGAGCATGTAAGAAAGGGCCAGGATTGAAAAGATGCATCAGAGATGGATCAAATCAGATGCATTTCTCTCGTGACTGCGTTCTGGCGGTTCCTATGTACTTCAGATGTCTTGCTGGCAGCCCTCACCCGATGGTACCAGCAGCTTAAGCCCAATGGTTCTTTTGCTGATCTTTCTGTTATGTTAGCTCCTCCACAGTAAAATTTATACGCAAGGAAGGAAGTGGAACAAACACCTAAAGCCCCTATTGCATTCTGCATTGAAAAACAATATTTAGCATCCACTTGTCTACTTCTGTACTGCAGGTTATGTATTTGTGTCAGTTTCAGACCTCCCCAAAGACATCCCTAACCCACACAACCACAGCAAAACTCCCAACAACCTATGAGGAAGAAGGGCAGAGTTAGCTGGTGCAACTCTAGGAGACGGAAACACCAACGTGCGGACCCTTGTGACTCGTGGCTTCATAACCTGTCTCTTCTGAGCACAGAACCTGCCTTCCTACAGATCAGCTGCCAACCCAGGAATCATCAGTGTCGCACACTCTACACCAGGTAGTGAAAGGCATCTAGAACAGTAGTTGACGTTATCTGAGCATGCATGTCCTGACTGAGGCGCACCTTGATAAGAGTCTTGGGGTAACACACAGCATCAAGCAAGAGGTCCCTAGAGGAATTTCTGGTAGCCCCATGCTGATCAGTTCCAAGTAGGGAATCACACAACTATGAACCCTCTGCTTGTCAGAGGACACAGATCCCACCAACCAACAAAAACACACCACCAGCACAGGAAATGAGAAGAAATAAAAAGGAAACCACACTACAAGTCACTCTGCACAGGAAAACACACCCAGCCCAAACCACCAAGCAGAAGTGTAACACTCCACAAGCCATACAAAGCTGTTTCGGACAGCTTCCACCAGTTTTCCACGCCATTTTTCATTCCTCCCCATCTCCAGCAGCAGCGAAGATGGCAACTGCAGAGCCCATGAGAAGGATCTCTATAATCAGAGACAACCAGCTTGAGCTTAGATGAATCAACAAGGAGAGCAGCATGATTCACCATCATCAGGATGAAGCTGCCTGCAACATACTTGCTCCCAGACATGCTGGCCAGAAACTGACTGCAATTACACAATTATGCACTCAGGGAATACTATAAAGAAACAATCCCTTGCATTCCTCTAGCACCAGTGCAGTGTGGGACTGCCATCCAGCTTCCATTCTTAATGCAGGCTGTATGTACTTTGGAATCCCTTTACAATCATCTCATCTCACTCTGGAATCTGCCAGCCTCTACAGCAAGAATACTCATCACTTGCAGCAGATATGCCTCTGTTCTCATGTTTAGCCCTGTTCCAAACCTCACATCCCTGGAATTTAAAAATGTGATAGATGTCACTCCAGCCCTCACCTACCTTCTGGCAGCAGGGACATGGATGCTGATGGGATCTCCCCCACCTTCCCTATCTGAGCACGCTGGGCACCAGCTCCAGGAGGTGGTGGCAGCGGTGGCTCTGATGCATCCCCAGCCTTGAAGGGGTTCACCTTGGGTTTAGGGGCAACCACAGGTGCAAACTTCTTCTGTGGATTGTAGAAGAAAGGGGTAGAGATGTTGATGTTGACTGCGGATGTCATGCGGGTCCCTGGGGCGCCTGGGGAGGCCATCTTCTCAGCTCCTAGGAGGAAAGAAAAGGGAAGAAACCAAGATGAAATCAGCCTTGGGCCAGAGTGGAAATCTATAGCGAGAAACATGTTAAACAGTGGGATACGGAAGTTTATGTCCATGCAGAGGCTGAAGTGCCCGAGCAGAGAGCAGAGCACTTCCAGCATCAGCACAGGAAAAAGGAGGAACAGAAACTGCAGACAGCACGCTTCACCATTTCAACTCAGTATGGCATTAACCGCAAAGGGCTTCCACCCAGAGAGAAACGCAAGCTTTTTGCTGCACAAGCACCCTGCACGCAGGACACTGGAGAGGACAGCAGCAGGTCACCAGAACGGGTGTCCCCATCACACACACCCCCTAAGGGGTGCTCCATACGTGCTCTCCCAGAACTGGAATCCGCATTTCCTCTCCCCCACTTACCCAATAACACCAAAAGGCCCCTCTCGACCTCCGCCCGTGACGGCTCCGGTAACCTCCCCCTGCCCGACCCCGGCGCACCCCTCCCATTCCCCATCCCATTCCCCATCCATTCCCCATCCCATTCCCCATCCCATTCCCCATCCCTCACCTCCGGAGCTCTCCATGCCGCAGGCAGCAGCGGCAGCACGGGCCGCTGAGGAGCTCCCGTTGTCACCTCCCCGGATCTCGCCCTCCTTTCCCCTCCTTCCTTCCCCCGCCAGGAAGCAGTTTGCGGCCGCCGCTCCGCCCGTGCCCGGGGGCTGCGAGAGGGGCGGCAGCACCGCTGCTCGGCCCTGCGCTGCGCAAGGAGCAGGCAAAGGCCGGCGCTCCGCTTGCAGCAGGCAGGCTATAGCAACCCTGTCCGCTCCCTCCTCCCCATCACTGCCTGGAATAGGCAGAGGATATAGCCCCGCCAAGCCGGCTGCTTCGGGAACCGCAGGGCTCAGGGTGACAGCCGCAGTTCTAGGATTCCCTGAGCCCGGCAATGCAAGCCAGAAATCTTATCCGTGCTAGAAATCTCCACGCAGCCAGATGCTTTGTTGTAAAGCCCGGCATGCCTATAGTCCTCCTAACACCCCAGAACAATAGCGCTTCCCCCAGCGCAGCGGCTCTGTGCCAATGTTCAAATCAGTGCCCCTCCACACTGCCGGCTTCTCTCACACGGACAATAAAAGCAGCTGGGACAGACTGCCCTGGTGCCACAAACATCACCCACGGCTGCTGATAAGACCGCCCGCCCCCATTCTCAGCGCTCCCACGATTCAGTACAGTACTGCAAGAGCTAGATGTTACACTTCTCCAGGTCACAGGCGTGTGACAGCATAGACAAACATGAAGTACACTTTTTGTTCTCTTTGTTCAGCGCTGATGAATTGCACAAGCTTCCACAAACTTCTGTGGGCTTCTTGAGAGGAGGAGGAGGCTACAACAACTGCGCTGAGCATCACCCACATGATCCAGCATGGGAAAGGGCCAACGCAGAGGAGTAATAAGCGAGGTCTGCACTCGGTCCCTTAGACTTTAGTGGTCTTGCAAGTCAGAAGGAACCAGCCAACTCCCTCCAGTCCGTAGCTGGCCACTGAGCTACAGAAGTTGTTGAAAAGACCTCCAGCCTTTATTTACAGACTTCAGCATTACACCCCACCGTTCCACTATGGTGTAATGAACCACCTGGTAGTAGTTCTACCAAATTGTCACCACTATAAGCAGAACACCACAGTGACAATGTCCCTTTCTGATCATGACCCATACCGAGGTTAGTCAACACAAAGACAGTCCTGGGACATCAGCTGTGTCACAAAAAGGAGGCTGGCTTTGGTGCCAGCAGCTGCTATCTCCCTTAACCCAAAGCAGCCCATTTCCCAGTATGTCATGTCACATTTCAAGCCATCCCCATCCAGCAGCTGCTCCTGCTCATCCTCACTTCTGTTTATCTGTCCACACAACCCAGACCAAATAGGCTGACAGAGGCTAGCCTTGCAGAGACACTCACAGCCTTGGGTACCACTTAAGTACCCAACAGTACTGTACCTTTCAGGTAGGCACAGTACCACCTAAGCCTCAGCAGAAACACAGAGCTTATGCGAGTCTTGTGGTGCTATTTGTAACAGCTATTGGTGAGGGAGTGTTACACCAGCAGACCTCATCTCAAATCCTTCTCCTCCTCACATTTTCCCCTCAGGGAAGAGATTTTTTCCTCCTGATGTCACAGCATTTAAGATGACTCCAGTGGAGCTATGAAGAAAGATGTCCCCAAAGGACACAGGCAGGATACTTGGTTGCCTCATACACTGTTCCTCTCTAACAGAGAGCAAGGAGAAGTAGGATAAACCACAGTGACACCTCCCAGAAGGTCCCATGGTGGGTCTGCCACCTCTTATTCACCCAGACACCTTTCAGCTCTTTGCCCCCCAAAAACCACTTCCAAAACTTCAGCTACTTTTCTAGGGTAGCAAAAGTGGGAGGAAGCAGAGAGCTCAGTGTTATTCTCCCCCCTCTGTTGGCAGAAAGCAGCTCGGTTGCAGTCACGCAGGCAGCCCCATAAAAGCCGGCCCAGCACTGCGGGCTGACACGCCGCATGTGTAACTTCCCCTATTCGCCAACTTCCTCCCGAATGGAGTCAGAAGGAATACTACAGCAGACAACATAGACTACGTAGAGAACGGATAAAGGAGCTATGGTTACCTTCATCCCCTCATACAGGCTAATTCCAGAAAGTTCTCCCAGCCTGCCCCAAAGTTAAAGCTTCAAAGAGAGCAAAGTCCTATCAGCTATGAGCGCTGCAAGGTAGGGCCTTGAAAGAACGGGACTGGGAGGGGGGCACTGGGATCTACGAGCTTCTCCCACACATCCTGGGTTTGCCTCGGGGAAAAGGGAGGAAAAACTCCCAAAAGCCATGCAAACATATTCAAAACGTGAGGAAGTTCTGGGACTTTCACGTACATGCGCCTCCGCTTTCTCAGGGCACTCCCAGAGAGGCAAACCCTCACGAATTAAGCAAACTTCGGCACAAAGAACCCTATCTCAAAGCACATCTGCAAAAACCACTCCATAGGTGTCCCGTAGGCACACAAGAGACCTCGTCCCGAATAAACCCACCTTCCCCCATCCCCCATTGCTGGAGCTGCCTCCATTTCACTGCGGAGGACCTCACCAAGACACACACATCCCCCGAACCTCCCTTCTGCGCACCGTCGATCGACCCTAAAGCGACCGAGACGCTTTGTGCACGGCGAGCAACCCTCCCGGCAGGAAACGCGCCTTCCCCCGGACACGGGGGCACCCCAAGACTTGCTCAACGCCAGCCCCAGGGCTGAGACAAAAGCTTCTTCGTTAAACCCAGGGAGAGGACTCACCTCTGGGGATGGGGATGGGTATGCGGACACCCGGCACCGGAGCTGGCGAGGTTCTGCTGCCCCCCGCCCGCACGGGGAAGCAGCGGCAGTGGAAGGTGGGGGGGGGAGCGGTCGAGCTCCGCCGTTGCCAACAACTCACCAAAAAAAGCCTCGCCCAGGCAAAGTTGTTTGACCATAAAAGGAGAGAGGCTGCGCGAAGCTGAGCTCACTCGCTGGGGAATGCGACTGAGGTAAGGGGGGGACGGCGCTCACCGCCCGCCGACGGGGAGCGCAGGGGCGGCGGTAGACCCCCTCCGCTGGGCAGCGGTCACAAAGCAGTTTGTCGGATCCCCCCCCTCCAGCCCGAGGTTGAGTTTCCAGCCCCTGACCTGAGCTATAGGACGAAATGGAGCAGCTCTTGGTGAGTCAGGGTCCCCGCTGGCCTCGTCCACGCACGAACCAGCTGCGGGAACATCTGACTCACACTGCCCCTCCCCGGCCTTCAGAAATGAAAGCAAACATCAGATGACTCCGCCGTGCAGAAAAGCGACTTGTTGTACTGGCTGCGAGGCTAAACACTGAACTGGTTGAGCTGAACCACCAGCCACTTGAATGGCTTTGTTGGATTGCATGTGCTGCGCACCGGTTTTATCGCAGTGCTGGCTGCGGGTCCTGCTTTTAGAGCAGCGACAGCCTGACCCAGCACAACAGGGCGTGTAACTTTCAACTCCTGTCGTTTCTTCATCTCCTTGCTTCTAAGCTGCACAGGGAGAAGGATGCCAGTAAAATCAGAATTCGTTTGCTTTGCACAACCATTGTACTTTGGAATTTGGCCTTAATGTGGGAGTTAATACCCCTACTGTTGCACATTCCCTGGGGAATTACTGTATTTAGTAATGCTCAGGAAATGTGGGTTTGTCTTCTCCTAAGACTTGCCTATCAATGACCAGCATTAGTATCTTAAGAAACCAAGTGTAAACAAAGCTTTAATTTTCCAAGCAAGGTCCGTACAAAGAGGTAATCTCTCTTATTTAACCAGCTTATGGAGTTGGTGAAGCTGGGCCTTCCGTGAGGTTTTTCATTGTTACACCCATAGCAATGTGTAGCACTGCGCATCTCCTTACATAGCTGCCACTGCTGAACTGTCATTTTACAGCTATGAATTGCTTAGGGATGCGTAGCTCTTGTATAGTTACTAAATGATTCTGAAGTTAAAAACTGCTTTTATAGGCATGGCATCAGCCCCGTAACCTCCCATAATTAATGCACAAAGGAATTATGTAGGATAAGAAAGGTATCTCTGTACTGGGTCTTCTAACACTGTCAGTCTTCTAGAGTAGACGATCTTATTCCCTATTGTTTGGGCAAAGATGTCAGTGCAGAGCTAAAAAGATGTCATTCTGGAGCAGCACAGTGCACCTTACACAATCAGCCTGACCTCAGAGCACCCTGCCACTGTTTCCTGGGCTAGCCTTACTCCAGGGAAAACAAGGAATGTCTCAGACTGAGATTAAAAAAGGGCTGAGAGAATATAGAAACAAATCTGTGCTCTAATACTTTCTGACCACAGCCCTATAAATCCAGATGCTTGCGTGTTTGATTTCTCACCAAGGTGGGGATGTTAAAAGCTCATGAAGGTGGAACGAGCCTTCACGATCTGTGGGAATAAAGAAAAGAAAGGCAGACCCTCTTAGATGGTTTGTATTAACTCCTCACTGTGAGGGAACAGTTAAGAAATGGAGAGGTGTTTAACAGGTTGGACCTGTGGAAGCCAGAATTCTCCAACTGGAATACATCAGAATACACAGGGGGAAACTCTAACTTGGTTTCATGCTTGAAATACAGTGGATTTAAGGTTTGTGATTTAAAGAAAATAAGAATCTCCTTATGCTTAGCAACTTTCCTTCATGCAGTTCTTTGCTTGGAAGAGTAGGTGTTTTTCTGCTGCAAATTGGAATCGGTGCCTTCAGATGTACACAGTTGTACTCTATCTCATTAGCTGAAGCGAAATCCTAGTACTGAACAGGCATTTAGCTCTCTCTGTGCAGAGGTGGATCAGCAGGTATACTCAGCTTGGTGTACCAGACCTTGTAAGTCCTGGAATTGGCAGCAGTCGTCTCCAGAAATCACTTTGTCCCATGCCTGAAAAAAGCATTGTGGTATTTTGGAGTATGTGTTGTGGTGTGAATACTACTCCACACCATGAGTGAAATGACAGAATAAAGCAGAAGGGATGGGATCTAGAGGGACCATGACACACTTGTGAGGTGGGCTGATGAAGTTTAACCATGCCAAGTGCAAGGTCCTACACCTGGGTCAGGGCAATCCCAGGCACAGCTACAGGTTGGGCAGAG
>JASSUY010038826.1:0-37706 GCA_032466535.1 Forpus xanthops
TTCCCATTTTCCCCGGGACTGGGGAAGAAAAGGGGGGGGGGTGCACAGAACTGTTTGAGGGGCCTCAAACTACGACATAGAGGTATCAAGTATTATTTTTTCCTGTTAACTTACTAGTACTGGCCTTCTTTAAAATTGAAAAAGAAGGTATGCGTTATCCTGTTTGGTATTGCACAAAGTGGTATTTTGGTGACCATAGTAACTTGTAGAGCTGGGTTGCTCAGGGGTTTGGATATTTAATTCTTGCTCTTACCAGGCCTACCACTGGATGTGAGAGCAGCACTCCTGTAAGGCTGGGTTGGTTTGTCGATGAAATGCTCACATTGGGATTTAATGTTCAAGCAGGCCTTCCTGCTGCATTTTTGGGAAGTATCTTTGAGGTTTTCCTTGTCTATGATTAATAGCTGGTCAGTGTTCTACAGTTGGGAAGGGTAGTTATAGTTCTCAGCTTCTCACTCATGCTGTGAAATTGGCATGTAGGTCTAGTAGAATATTCTTCTGCTTCAGGAAGATGGAGGTAAAATTCAGAATTTGTTGGTCCAGGTATGCATTTGCATGATACCTGAAAGAAACAATAGTATATTACTGAGAGCTGTTTTGTAGAAAAAGCCTGATGTGTTCTCTTTGCTCTGATGTACTATGCAGGTCTGGGGTTAAGGAAGGGGGTTAAAACCTAATGAATGAGATGCCTTTTTTTTTTTCTTTATTTCAGTAATTTGTCTTCAAACTGTTGGTCCCATCTTCATCCTGTTAACATGCTCAACAGTTACAATGTTAAGTTCTACCACAGCAAAGCTCTCACTTCCCCATATCCAGGATCACATGTGGAGCGTAGCCAAGTTCCTGCAGATAAAGTGGGCTGGTTGACTGAGTGGAAAGATTATAATCCTGTGGAGTACACTGCAAAATCTGTTTTGGCTGGACCTAGTTGGGCAGATCCCCAAATCAAGTGAGTATCATTGTCTCTCTTTTTTGCTGTGAACATGGAAGTGGGAAATAGCAAACAGCTGAATTAATAAAATCCTCATCTTAAGTGATGTGATTCTGTAGTTATGTGTGTAAGTCAAGACCTAGAAAGATAGTGGTTAGAGAACTGAATCATTTGAATTAGCTCTTAAGGACACATGATTTTACAGGGCTAAGAATAGTATTAATTGGAATAGTGGACATCTGTTAATGCTGGGTAGCGCTGCTTCTCTGTTTTGTGAGTCAAGTAAAAATTTCTTAATCTCTTCATTCTTAAGAATTTGGGAGAACATTTTCGTAATGTACTTGTTCACAATTGAATGTAAGATGAGAAAAGACTTCAAGTGGAATTGTAGTTCTTGAGTACTCTGACTCAGGAAATGACAAATTCTTTTTTAGTGAATGTGTGTATTCATTTTTTGATTCTGTGAATATGTTCTCCTCTCAAGGAATGCTGTATGCTTCTTGCCTAGAAAGTTAGATGCAGGCATCTAGTGTAACTTGTCAGTGTGTGAAATGATGATTCCTGTACGTGCATATCTGTGTATAAAGATCAGAAGATTGTGGTACTTGAGGTTTCAGTCTGACCTTCCTTGTTTCCTTTTGCTGTGGGAACATGTGCTTCTATTTGCTCTTAATTTGGGGTAGTATTCAGGCGGCACATACAGGACAACCATGTGACCAGGCCCAGTCAGTAGGGGTTTGTGAAAGGCAGGTGCTGCTTGATTTACCTTGCCTTCTTCTGGGACAAGTCTTATAAATTAACTTTTTTATTCTTTTCCACACAGTGATAAAGGGTTTTCTCCCAAATTCAATGAGAGAGATGGAGAAGTGGAGAGGAAGAGTTTCAGTGGCACATACATAATTGAAAATGGGAGGCCCCGGTGAGTACATTCTTTGTTCACATATTCATTTCAGTGATGTAGACCTCTTACAGATCTATCAGTTTTGATACATGGCACCTGCTAGAACAAAATCAAGTAGTCATTCTTAGAGACAAGGAAAATGAAACTTCAGGGCCATGGAAGAAGATTGTAGCAGAGCAGCACTAAAGGTTATCACAGAGCGTTGTGGTGACCCTGGAGTCAGAGGAGGTCTTAACACTGTTAATAGCAGGGTCTGTTGAATCAGTTGTTTCCACAGTTTGACCAGATGTTGGGCTCTGAAGCTTTTGTAATACTTGTGTGCTGTGGTAGAGCAGAAGAGTATTTCCTTCTACTGATGAATCCTGGCATAGCACAGATGGGTAATCTTACCTAAAAATAACATCTTTCTTTTTAACATCTTTCTAATGTAATTGTCTGTTCTGTGCCTCTGTAGTCTTGGAAACTAGATTCCTTTTTCAGACAAAGTTGTGGGTACAGTGAGAGTAGTGCTTAATCAGGAGTATCTCAGGACACAAGACCTAGGAAAAGATAGAGCGATTTTGTGTATTTCCTTTCCCTGTACTATCAAAAGACAAAAGAGGTTGATAAAGATGAAAGCAATGCTTTGTCTCTGTTGCTGTTTAAAGCGTATGGTAGCACTGAATGTATCTTGCTCTCCTTTCCTTTATTGTTTTTGCTTCTTTAAAGCTGCCTTTTTAGAATACTTGGAGCAAAATTTGAACATGGAGAAGTAAATGTGTTTAATGTGTCACTTATTTCAGAAATCCTGTGGGAAGGACTGGCCTCACAGGCAGAGGATTGTTAGGGCGCTGGGGACCAAACCATGCTGCTGATCCTGTTGTAACTAGGTAAGGGACAGGTGACAGAAAGTTGCCCTACAGCAGAGCTAAAACCCCATGCATTTTGCTTTTCCCTTGCATCACTGGACAGGCTATTACTTACCATAGGCCTTTTGTATGTGTTCATCTATGTGTAAGCTCATTCAGATGTGGGTATCTGAATGGAGAGATATATAGACATCTGGAACAAAAATTTCCAACTTTTTTTTTTAGTCTTGGTCTCTGAAGAAGAATAAGAACTCACTGCTAATGACAAGCAGTAGTTTCTGAAATGCTGCAGAAACAGATTTAAAGGAAAAAAACAGTACAGGAGGCTTAAATAGAAATAATAATACAAATAATCTTTAGTAATGAATGTAAAAACTGGAAGGATTATGTGATACTTCAATACTGTATAAATAATATATCAAAAGGCCGTAGGTGAGGCATGTTAAATTACAGGGGTAGGTTTTTCTGTTACAGTAACTTAACTGCAAACAAAAGCGGCATGCTTGCTTTTGCTTTGTAAGGAGTACTAACCAGGTGTATTATAGGAGGAGGTGGGGTTAGCCCCTTCCTTTTTATTTTTTAATATATTTTTGTCAGTATATGCTCTTTTAGTGGTGCTTTTGCTAGCAGGATCTGTGTGTACATGCTGTTTTACAAAAGAAAGCATTCAGCAAAGACTATGTAGTTAACACAGGTGCAAGTGAAGCAGTGCCATGCTGAAGGTGGAACTATTGTGAAAATCAGGCTAATGCATTTTCCTTCTTTCCCTTTTCAGAAGGCTGTCAATGCTACCAAGTAGTTTTGTTGAAAGTAAAAGAAATTATGGTTTGATTTTTGTATTTGTTTAGACAGCTTTTTGCTTTAACTATTAAGTTATTTAAATATTTAAGTTCTTTACTTTGAGCGTGGGGAGGCAGTGGAATGCGTTGCCCAGGGAAGTTGTGAATGCTCCATCGCTGGTGGTGTTCAAGGCTGGGCTAGGCAAAGCCTTGGGTGACATAGTTTCATGGGAGGTGTCCCTGCCCAAGGCAGGGGGGTGGGAACTAGATGATCTTAAGATCCTTTCCAACCCTAACTATTCTATGATTTTGTGATTCTGTTGTTAGTTCTTATCTACTATTGCCTTCAGTAAGAAATTGTTTGTGGTGTTGTGCTGGTGCTGGGCAAGCAGTTCACAGGTGGTGTTGCAGCCTGCATGTACATTCAGTTTTAGCAGAAGGCATACTTACTCTCTCATTATGGATAGGCACCAGGCTTGGGGAGCATTGCAGCTACTAGGATGTGCTGGAGGTAGCTCTCAAAGGACCTGCCACTAACAGTGTGATTCCAGAAATGTGGCTCTTGGGCAGTTCTGGCTGAGGAAAACACAGTTGGTAGAGGTGTACAGGAAACAAAGTGGTTTGCCCTGGGTTGTGATTGTGCCGGACAGCATCCATCACCTGCCTCCCATGACTTCTCTTCCTGCTTTTTTGTTCCTGCACAGATGACAGTGAGGTTGCTTTGTGTTGTTCTGCCCGGCTCTCATGTCAAGAGGTAGAAAAGCATGTTCTTGTTTGTCATTTGCTGCAGGTGGAAGAGAGATGGAAGTGGCAATAAAGTTGCTCATCCAGTTACTGGCAAAAACATCTTGCAGTTTGTAGCTATCAAGAGGAGAGACTGTGGGGAGTGGGCCATTCCTGGGGTAAGAACAAAGCTCTGGTGACAGTAGACATTTCCCTGCTGGCAAGGACATGAGGCGATAACTTGTGTGTGTGTAGTAAAAGCATGCCTTCTGATGAACAGCCTTGTGTGCAGAGATGAGAAGAAATGCTCCTTAAACTGGCTTTGCCTAAGCATCAGGTGGGATGCGTTCTGCTATTTCTGCATTATAAGGCAATATAAATATTTAATTCTGACCATGTCTCTTGCTTAATGCAGGCATAATTTAATCCATTGCAGGTTTTGAAGGATGCACATGTTTGCATTTTACAGCTAAGGATACAGTTCTTCCCATGTCCAGAGTATGATGCAGGTGGATGTAATATACTAAAAGCCAGTTAAAGAGGATTAAATCCAAGTGGAATCTGAGGGATAGTCACATTTGTTTTCTTTTTTTCTTCCCCCCGCCCCCCTTTAAGGGGATGGTGGACCCAGGGGAGAAGATCAGTGCTACCCTGAAGAGAGAATTTGAGGAAGAGGCCTTGAATTCCTTGCAGAAATCGCCTAAGGAGAAAGCAGAATTAGAGAAGCAACTCCAGAAGCTGTTCAGCCAGGAGCACTTTGTGGTGAGCTCTGTGTCTCTTGTGATGGCCTCTTGAGCTATGCATGTAACTCACAGCTGTGTGGAGCTTGGAAGAGCATTGCTAAAATGGAAATAAGCTGTGATGCTTGGGTTGTCATGATACAGGAAGTGACTACTGAAAACTCTGTAAGAACAAATGTATAGGAAGAAAATTAAAAAAAGCCTGTTGGTTATTCCACCTTGTTTGTTGTGACACTGAGCTTGTTTTGGTTTGTTTGGGGTGTTAGGTATACAGAGGATATGTGGATGACCCTCGTAACACTGATAATGCCTGGATGGAGACAGAGGCTGTGAACTATCATGATGAAACTGGTGGGTGTCTCCACATGTGCTCTTAATTGCCTTTTACTCTGTATGTTGGTTTGAAAGTGGGATGTATGAAATAAGGACGAAACATATGGGCTTTGCCTGAAAATTATATATGTGTTTGTTAGGTAGTTCTGAGCTGTGGGCTTTATGCCTTGAGAAGCTCATGGAGATTGGACATTGGACTAGGGTTCCTTCTTGTCACTGTTTACCTTGAATTCATTTAATTTCCTTTTTAATGAGACTGGGGTGGGAGGATAGTCTGTTTCTCTTGATATTTTTTCTTTAGTAGCTAGTGTGTGCTTCAGGAACATTCTCTCTGGATGCTGGCAGATTCTCACTGCATTTATTGCTTTGTTGTTGTAACTGCTCTGGGACCTTTTATCTTGGTTACTCTGCCAGAGTAACTGTTGGGCCTTATTTTACTTCTATAAATCAGTAAGAATGGGCATAACGTACATTGCTAGTTCTCAGATTGCTCTGTTAACTTGGATTCTAATCTTTTTTTCTGTAAAATAAATCAACTTGGTTAGGTGAACAAGTCAAAGACTTCATCTAATGACATTTCAACTGTGTTTTGGGTAGTAGATTCCAGTGAAGTTTCACATGTCACTGGTCCTTGATTTAGATACTAAACTGTGAAGATACTATTCCTTTTTGTTTCTAATAAACATTTTCTGATACTTTCAAAAGCCTTTATTTGGTTGCTGTCTGAAATTCTTGAGGTTCTTTTTGGAAACAGAGTAAGAAGCTTTGGAGAACAATTCAGAAGCTTCTCTACACCCCTCCTTAAGTACTATATTTGATTTTGGGGCCTTTAGTACAATTTTAATTATTCTAGTTTTCCCTAAGCATGTGTGTTTCAGAGTTCAGTTTGTCCCGTACAGTGCCTGAGAAAGGAAGCAGTCAAATGTTAGCCAAACAAACAAAAAAATCAAGACAGAGGGATTAGCTACACTTGTGGTAGTGAGTACATGTTGTCATAATGATTTCTATTAACTTATGCTGCTGCTGATACCCTAGGAGTGGTGACAAGGTGTTAACATCATCTCTGCTACTTGGATTTGCTTTAAAATAGTGCAAGCGTGAAAAAAAGTTTCTGGCACAGAATCAGTGAGCAACTTAATTGATTGAGAAGTAGTTGAAGATTGCTACCTGTGAAAAAGCCATGTGAAATGGTGGAACTGATTAGTTGTGAGAAGAAAAAGCAGGAAAGAAGATACAGTATCATGTCCTAACTCTTATTCTGTGAACAGGTGAGACATTGGATAATTTGCCCCTGGAAGCAGGTGATGATGCTGGAATGGTCAAGTGGGTTGACATCAGTGAGAAGCTCAAGCTATATGCAAGTCATAGCTACTTCATGAAGCTTGTGACTGAGAAACGCAGAGCCCACTGGAGTGAGAATCCTGGTCCTGAGTGCCATGAGTGATGTAAATGAAGAACCAATGAACACCAAGGGGAGAATACTTTTTCCAGCTTTGAAACAGACGACAGTGTCCTTTTCAGTGAGAATTCTGTGAAATTCATCTGGCAAAACCACTCACCAATGATAAATAGAGGCTTCTTCAGAGGCTTCAGATTACTTCTTTTGGTTTCTTACCTAATGTGAAATGACATGAATGTAGAACTGTTACCTTGTTTTGCTTTGTCTTCATTATTTGCAACAATTTCATAACATCTGCTGATCTGCATGAGAACACAGGGATTCTGACTGACTGTTGTTCAGAGGCTCTCCACTTTAGCTCTGTATTTTTACACTCATTTCTTGTCAAGTGTATGAATCCATAAGCGATGAGAGACTTGTGGGAGGATTGCCTGAATAATAACTTGATTGAAGTGTTACATAATAAAATAACATTTCTTTTCTGAGTTTTGCTTAATGTGTCCTTTCAGTGATTTTCTGACAGATTCGTTTTCACGTTTACTTGCTCTTCAGTTTAAAGTATGAATGGTATTCACATCTGAATGTCTGACAGTGCCTCTATCTATAACAGTATCTGTTGGTGGATGTAACTTGATGACTAACTTCAGGGGCTGGATTTTAAGGTTCCTCTCTTTATACTGCTGATGGCTGTTAGGAAGATTATGCCATGAACAGGATCACTGGAAAGAACAGCCTTGAAGTATAATCTTGTAAATTGCGGCGGGTTTTTTTTGCAGTTTAGGTAAGGTGAGTCACTTGCAGTCAGGATGCTGATGTGGGCCTTCTGTGGCATTTATGCTGGTAACAGTAGCTGCACAGCAGTTGCTGACATATCTCTTTATGTTTTTATTCCAGGGGCAATTGCTGTTAATTGTGTGTCAAAAGTTGGTGACAGTAACAGCTCAATTTTGTGTTTGAGTCCCAGGGAGGGGATCTTAATGAATTTTAAGCCCTGTGTTGAAGTCAGATGGTGATAAATGTCATGGTCTGGAATTGCCTTCTCTAACAGTACTGTGACATGCTCATGCATTGTTGAGACTGTTGGCCACATCCTGCTTAACTAATAAATGTTTTTAGGGCTTGTTCCTTTTCAACACCATTTCTTCCCAATTAGCTAATGAAATCTGGAGAAGTCATGCGTTTATATGGGAGGACACTGGGAACCTTGTTGAGTTAAAGTATGTTATTTTCTAAGGAAAAAGTAATGCTCAGAGGTATTAATTTTTCTTTCAGTCCTTGCTCACCTCTTCCTGCACATTTGGTTTCTTCTGTGGTTTTACTAAAACATCATAAGTGTTTTAATCTAGATTCATGTAAAGCTAAATGGAAACAAGTCTACACAAGGTCAATAAAATCATCACTACCGATCTTACCTACTTCACAAAATTAAGAAATAATAAAGGTTAAAATATTTATAAATTAAGATAGAATAATAACGTAGTTAAAGTACAGATGGGGAAACTTGCTTTCATTTATCATCATTACTTCTTAGTGCTCTTGTAACTTGCAGATTAAATATTGGCAGTGTTTGCCCCTTCACAGGCTACAGGAGCTCAAGTGAAATATTTTCTTGTACTGTGAATGTGTACCTTAGCAGATGCTCCTTTTCTGTGCCTTGCAATGGAAAAGCTGAAGTGATAGCATCACCAAGAGTTTCAGAACAGGTTGAGCGAGACAATATGCTTTAGTACATGTAATCCAGGTTGATTTATGTGTGTGATGTTACTGAGTGTGAAGTGGTAACAAAGCCAGCTTATAGGAGAAACTGTTAGTGAAACTGGTTTTGGAGAGAAATAATCTTTTGCTTTCAGGAAGTTCCTGTGTTGAAAGTAATCATAGCTTGACTCATTGTCTTCCACAGCATCAGCCTGGAGCAGTACAGATTAGTAGTCCTTGCTGGTTCAAGAACAAACTAGCAAGTGGATTTCCACTACTTAAACTACTGAAACAGCATTTCTGAATTCCATTTTCTTCTCATTGAAAGGTGATGTGCTTCAAGTGAAAGGTGTTTTCTGACCTTCCTTTGTAGGAACAACATTTGAAGCTTCTTGCTTACATGCCTGGAGTGTTTTTAGTGAAGTGCTTAACTTAAAATCACAAAGAGAATGGGATTCAGGAATAATCTCATCCTGTCACGGTTTTTATGCCTAAATTGTGTCTGTCTTTAGGAAAGAAGTTGGGAGATGGTGAAGTAAATAACATTTGTTTCTCACAAAAAATGGTAGCAGTAGTTGTTGCTTATGTGGAAGGCAGGAAGAATGTGCCTGCAAAGGAGAAAAAGGACATGTTGGAGCTGTTTATATCCTCTGCTCCTTATGATGGTGGGCCTGTTGCCTGTCTTGACACCCATCAACATGCTCATGCAATTAGCTTATTACAGTTTGTCAGCTGTGTGGCATTGGTACTATTACTGTTGTATTTCAGGAGGGGGGGAAGAAGTATTGGAAAAGTTCTGACTTTTGTTCATGCATTTTAGGAATTACGGTTTAAGAACTGGTGCTATATATGATGTAGCCTCTAGTTTCTTCACTTACCTTAAATCTAACCTGAAATTTCCATTGAACTGTTGCCTTGATACCTTTCTTTGACAAAGTTGTGACAAAACCCATGTATCTAGTTAGACTTTTATTTGAGGCTTCTATGCAGAATGTTAAATGGACGATACAGTAAATAAAGGAATCGAGTCAAGTTAACTTTCTTCAGTGTACAGTTACATCCACATCATATAATTCTACTAAAGGGCTGTATGAACAGCTCAGTCATCAGCTTAGTACTATTTATTAGTTCAGAGATCATGAATACGTATGAGGGAATGCTCATTTATCTAAGAACCACTTGGAATTGTTAATTTTTTTTCTGCTGTTACTGAATCTATTACTCTTCTGCCTTGTGTTAGATAAGAATGTAATAACCTTATGTCACCTGTATCTTGAAAACTCTGAAGCTGTTAGTTACAGAAATAAACAGAATTCACCTATTTCACCAGTTTTAGTGCAGCGCTTGGATTCTATTCAGCCAGCTCAGAACAGGAGATTTTCATTTATGTCTTCTGCAACAAAAAGGAAAACTTTATTAACATTTGATGCCAAAGAGACATTTTTATGCTGTATCACTATCAAGGAAGTGATACACTAAAGTTTCAGAGGGCTCATGTGGGGGAATACTGTCCCTAACAAAAATCCAAATATGCTTGCTGCTACTACGTATCTGAGAACCATCTGTTTAGACCATTCTTGGTAGGTGCTTTTTTGTTTCTAGTGTTAGGTCTCCTTGAACTGTTTGTAAGAAAATAATCCCTTCCACCCCACTCTTCACAAATGACTGACCCTGAACCCCTCTTCGGATGAACAATCGTTGCCATAGTACATGTATATTGTGATTAACTCCTAGCAGCTTACTTCCACATATGATTTGTGACTGATAAATTGTTATCAGAAGACCTGGAAAAATTCTGGGAAGCATGAAGGCTTTGCATGTCTGACTGGGATCAGCCTCCACTTAAAAGCAGGGAGTTGCTAGTAGGATTTTGAGCACATTACTTCAGTCTGCACGTTTAGCCAAAGGCCCTCTGTCATATAGCTAGGATTAACCTCTGCTACTGCTACCCTTGCTGAATGACTGGCAGTATTGTTCAGCTGTTACTCTGGGTTAGATCTGAAGGCAGTGGATTACAAAAGAGAGTACTACATTAAATGTAGGTATGTAAATCTCAAATTGCTATCTTGACAGCTTCTATTCAGCTGCTGCCTAATTCTAGAGACATCACCAGCACAGGGGTATCTAGCTTTTCGCTTTTCTAGAGAAGTCTTGATGTGAATTGGACAGAACCAAACATATGCATGAGTGCATTTGGGATTCAGAAACTGATACTGGCTCTGCCTAAGCCTACTGATACATGCAGTCTGGTGGGCACCATGTTGGGTGTGTGTTGCAAACGATAGATGAGGTGAAATAGATGGTTTGGCATGCAAGTGTTGTGTGATGACAGCATCTGTGCTGTATATAGCAATCTAGAGGTGAGCATAGTTACTTGATCAGTGAGAGATCTCTGTTGTTTTCCCTGCTTGGCTTGAGATCTTTAAATGCATTTTCAATCAGTATGTTTTGATCACTGATTTAAAAGCACACACTCACTTTGCCTTTCTTTTGGCACCAAGGGGTAAAATAGAGTGTTCTAAGAGATAGACATGTGGAATATACAGGTTCAGACATCACACAGGAATTATTTGGTATTTAATATAAACTACCTCCCAAATTTTTCCTTATGGAAAAGATGGCTTTTTCCTGTCTTTATATAGCAATTCAAAACCTTGAACCTTTTGCAGTCTTGCTACTGTTCCAATTGCCTGTGTGCACAACAACCACGAGCCTCTGGCTGCAATCTATTTCCCATATGTTGTGGTCTGAAAATGTGTTTAGTCTTGATAGGAACATTTTGTCCTGTATGTCTGTCCTTCTAGGTTTACCTTCCTTAATCCCAAAGCAGTGGCACCATTCCTTCAAATCAATGAGTTTATCATGGTCTCCATCGCACTCTTGGAAGAAACGGGTTATGCAATGTTCCATGGGAACAAGGGAGGCTCTCAGAGGCGCGAGCTCCGAGTGCGTTAATAATCTGAAAGAAAGAGCAAGTGTGTAGAGCTGTATTTCATTAATAAATCATCATCAGCATCATCAAAGATGATCTAAGCTGCTAGAAGATGACTGGTGACTTTGACACAGGTGCCCTGGAGGATTTTGTTGTGGTGCTTCTGTAGTGAATCTGTCCCAGGTCATTCCAATCATGTTCAATACCTGATAATAAACTAAAATGTTTTTATTGCTATTTGTTTGCTAATACTTTTTCTTTGAAATAAGTTGTGGAGTTTTGCTGTTAATCTTCAGGTGATCAGCTTGCAAATGTGCTTAGCTATGTTCTAAGACAGTAGGTATGATCAGCATGAGGTACTGGGAGCCTGCAGCCTGGAAACATGAATCCAACGAGCAGGTAGCATGTCTAAAAGCCTGAAATCTGAGTCACTTTCTCAGAAGCTGGGGGCTTCCTCTGAACTGTGACACTGCTGTTGTCTTACCATATGTGTTCCTTAAACTGTGAGACTTCTGTATCATTATTTGAAAGCTCTGGTTATCCCACTCGTGAATTCTTGCTGACAGGCCTCTGCCCTTTGTGCTTAGCCTGTTGCTCTTAGCTTCAGTAATAACAGAATCTTGTAAACCTTGTTTTCTTTCAGAATCAGGGCATTAGTAGCTATGAAGACACTATAGAGCCTAAGGAGTAATGTATGATGATTATGAAAGGCAAGAGGGCACCAGATTCTGACCTAAGACATGGCTCCAGCAAAACAATGAGAGAGGTGCTGTGTTAGATGAATACCTCCTTAGAAAGAGGGGGATATGGGCTTCTGTCAGCTGAGGGACCGGTCCTGCAGATACAGAATCCTTTGGGTGGTTTAGAAAAGTGCAGCAGCCTGAGCTTAAACAGCAAATCAGAACTGAACCCCCAAAGATCTTTTTTTACCTGTCAACAGGGTGGTGATCAAGCTGATGAAACTGCCAGTGCACAGGATACACATACATGTGATAATTTTTGTCAAAGTCATGCAGGAGCAGCTCAACAGCGTGGTTGCCAGCTACGAGGCGCTTGCCATTCTCATAGATCTTTTTGACCTGAATACAACAGAGAATCGGTGGGATTTTTTATTTAAGGGTGAAGATCTGTCCTGAAGAGAACTATCCAGCAAGAAGTGGTTTGGAGAAATGAATCTTGATAAAATACCACCGTGGAAATGGGGTTTAGTGTGTGTGACTATAATACACAGCATGAAAAGCTTGCCTCAGGTAATTTTTGCTGCTGTCCATGTCAGCTTTTGTAGTAAGTAGAAAGGAGGTGAAAATCCTGTGGTCTAATTGTCAGACTCGGCTAAGCAGAGCAGTAGCCTCAGGTTGGTAAGAGATGAAACCAATTTTACCAACTCTTGATCTTCTGTCCTGAGGCAAGCAACTCAGCTTTTGGCATGAAATAAGCCATTTCAGAAATCATCTGATTTGCACCATTTAATATGAGGTGTTCTGAGTAGGTCAATGTCCCTCTTGGTAACTGTGTAAGTAGTCTTTGGTGTTCTCAAGCATATTTTGTATAAAACTGCTGTGACCTGCTGCATGCATCTCCTACTCTGGACTTAGAGCAGCCCAGGTCTTGGTGTAAATTAAACTATTTCTAACACTTACAGCTTTTTAGGCAGTTACGACATCTGTATCTTCAAAACCAAACTACTGTTGATTCACTTGACATGAATAATTCTCTTTGAAACAAACAAACAAGCACAATGGTAATAGATGCTTGTGCCATTTTAAGCCAGTGTAGCATGATGCTGCAGGTCTACTGGATGGTAGAGAGCAGCTCTTTTCTGTTAAAACTGAACGTCAGATTTGTGTAATTTTATAGCCCATAAATAGCATGGCATAGATGGCTTGGCTGGATTAAATAGTGCAAATGATACCCATAACTGTTGAGTCTATTTTCAGGTGCTTTTGTATTGATGGCCAAGTACAAGGTATGTCTCAGGAATAGAAGAAGAGAGCTACTTTTGGTCAGTTCAGCACCGGGATCCCCTGTCCCATGAGGCTCCCCTGAACTGTCTATTGTAGTTCTGTCTCGAATCCTCGTGTGTGACTGGCCAGTCTCCTGAGATACTTGAGCAGTTTTCTTCATGGCAAGTTGAAGTCCTTCCTTCCTTTGGAATACCTGTGCACTGTCAGCAAACTTTGTCCCCTACCTTCCTTTTCCAGGTTACTTAAAAGCTGAATGGCACAATTCCTTTCAACTCATGGGACTCCACATGTGAGCTCTTGGCTGGCTGTTCCCTCTTATTCTGCATTTTAATTAGTTAGCTATCCATATCTAGATCTATCTTCTGGCTGCTTGGTTTCCTCAAGTTCTTTGGAAAATGGCACTGACTACACGAATTGGGTCATTCTTATCTACGTCTTAGTTGATCTTTCCAAGAGATCTGTCACAAAGAATTGTGCCTGAGCAGAAGCTGTTTGGTGTCTTCTCAAATGAGCAATGTTTACCTAGGTATCTGCTAATTCTGACTTTTATGCCTCTTGTCTGTAGACACTGACTTGAAAATAATATAGTTGGGTTTCATTTGCTTGGACAAAAGGAACATTCATAGCAGAAATGTGTCTCAGCTTAAATGTGTGTGAGAGCATGTATAAATGTATTTTGCAACTTTTTAATCTAATTGAGTCTAAATTGCCTTAACCAGAAAGAGAATGCTCATAGGAAATGGGAGAACTCATAGGAATGGGAGAAGTGGGAAAAGACATGAGATCACTTTTTTCACATTGTTAGTCCAGCTCTAACAATGTTACTGCATTTGAAAAGGATTACTGACCTTATTCCTTTGCTTTTCAGTTAGAAATCCAGAACTATCCATATCCCGTTCATAATATTGTATAAGGATGTTTTTGAGCCAGTCTCGCATCCGGAGGGGGAACTGATCTACTTCATAATCAGTACAGTGTGGGATGTCTGTGGCAAACAGGAAAGCTTTTGTTAACAAGTGATCTGTTAAGTCCCCATTCAAGCATTTCTGAGCCAAGTTAGATTTGATTCTCACTAGCAAACTTCCAGTTAAGCTTAAAACTGGTGGAGCTGTTAATACATAAAATTGGGAAAGCAACCTATGGGTTCAGTTATAAATCTACAATTCTTTGGAGCACATGCTTAACCAGTTGTGGATATCACAACTTTTATATATCTGTACAGCTTCTGAGCAGAGATGTGCAGTGAAACTTTATCAGTCAGTTGTGTGGAAGCAAAGTTCTGACAAAAAAGGAATAGTATGGCTGAGAGTGCACTTTCCTCACAGGGTATGCAGCATTTGAACAACTTGGAAATCAGTTCTGGATTTTTAGATCGTGGCTTCTGCGTCTGGCATCTAGTAGTTTTGGGGTGTTTTTTGGGGTTTTGGGGGACCTGAGATTATAATTTTTTAACTGTCTGTAAATATGAGTTCTCTGGTCAAAGTGTTGAAAACCACCTTCAGATGCTATGGGAACATATAAGACAGTGCAAGGAGAAGACAGCGTTGTCAACAAATCAGTCTAAGCAAAAGCGGGATGTCTGTAATACCCTGACTTATAGAAAAGGTGACATTTTAGACATGTTTAAGGTTTGAAGGTCTTAATTAACAGATATCTGATGCAGAAGGGGGAGAGTGGAGGAAGAAAGCATGTAAGTTATGGCTAGCTGGTAGTTAAGACTGCTGGCTCTTTATCCCCGGGTGATTTTTTCACAGGAAAACAAGCCTTACATTTGCAGGAGCCCAAATAGTCTAGGTGCAGCTGGCGTCCCATTTTTGTCCCTTCAAGTTGACATTTGGTGCCAAAGAGCTGACATATGCCATCATAAGTCTTATTATCTGTACCACAAACCTAGAGGTAGAATGAAAAAACAAACCCACCCCACCACCACCACTGTTGAGAAAAATTGTTGTCACTCATATAGGCATTGCAATAATAAAATTATTGTTAACCTATGGGGGAGAGTTGGGGCTGTTCAGCCTGGAGAAGAGAAGGCTGCATGGAGACCTCATAGCAGCCTTCCAATATTTGAAGGGGGCCTGTAGGGATGCTGGGGAGGGTCTCTTCATGAGGGACTGTAGTGAGAGGACAAGGGGTAATGGGTTCAAACTTAAAACAGGGGAAGTTTGGATTGGATGTGAGGAAGAAATTCTTTCCTGTAGGGGTGGTGAGGCACTGGAATGGGTTGCCAGGGAAATTGTGAATGCTCCATCCTCCAAGGCCGAATTGGACATAGCCTTGAGTGGCATGGTTTAGTGTGAGGTGTCCCTGCCCATAGCAGGGGGGCTAGAACTAGATGATCTTAAGGTCCTTTCCAATCCTAACTATTCTATGGTTCTATGATTCTATGAATACATGTGATCAGAAGTATTGAAAATTGTAGTTGTTATACGCCTACATAAGCATTAGTTGTCTATACTTACACACCCAGTCTTGACACACTTGGAATTTATTCTTGTGTGTTAGTAATATACTTTCTTTGGTAGTACAGGATTACTGCACTAGATATGCACTAGTGTTCTGTGTGTGCTCTAAAATATTAAATAGATAAATAGAACTTATGGTGACAGGGAAATCTCTGATTACTGAGAGACTAAGTGAAGAAAATCACTAGCTATAGTCAGTGAGTTTGGGTACATCGTGCTTTTACAATTACTGGAATCATCCAGACCCACTGCATGCTTTTTAGGGTAGAACTATTTTAAATAATAGCAGGGGAATGTGTTATCTTTTAAACATTTTAGTTGTTTTTTCCCCATGCTGTGCACTGAATGAAATACTTACGTGCTCATAATCTTTGGTGGAAGGGCAAGCAGCAGGATCTTGGCAAATACAGCTGGGTTTCCCTTGTTTGTCCACATGGCACACTTTACCTCTTTTGCAATGGAACTTCCTACATGGATCTAGGGATCATAGCAAGAAAGAGGCACTGTTACAAGGAATAGGATGAAGCCAAGCATTTCTGTCAGGTACTACTGACAGTCAAAGTAAAATGCAGCCAAATATTCACCAAGAAGTCAGGTGCTTTATAAAGTTTCTTAAAATGCACCTGATCTTGTATTGAATAAAGCAAGCTGAGCTTTAATAAGGATTTTTTTTTTTGTTTTGTTTGTGAGACT
Source organism: Forpus xanthops (assembly GCA_032466535.1). NCBI lineage: Eukaryota > Metazoa > Chordata > Aves > Psittaciformes > Psittacidae > Forpus > Forpus xanthops. The sequence goes on from JASSUY010038826.1 coordinate 16,404, forward strand.
GTAGAGAGTCCCGAGTTTGATGGGGAAATAAATTTATCAGGAAAAGCAATTTCTTCTGTAAGGACTGACATTCACTTCTGGCTTCCTTTGAAACGTGTCTTACCTGTCCTTGCTGGATCTACTACTGGGACTTGTCCCACTCCACGCTGAATTCAAGCTATTGTTATGAAACTGAGTATTTTCAGTGCATTTCAGGGATTCTCTCGTAACATAACTGTGATGCGGGATTATGTGCAGTTCAATCATGTGAAATCATGTGCAGCCAAAGGCAGAAAAAAAATGCTGATCAGCAGATTCCCCAGCTGCAGAGAGTTAGCGGCTACATGATGGCTTTGCTTGTGGCTTACCCAGGGAAGCCTTCTCACTCCTATTGCTTGCACTTTCCATTTCGCCATAGGAACCACTTGTAGACTTAACCTGTGCAATCACAGAGACATAAGCAGAAGTTGTGGTAAATTCTGGGAAGAAAAAAATACTTGGACAGGTTTTTTTTTCAGGAACAAGTAGAAAGCTGACTGAAGTACCGTTCACTGTGCTTGCAGCAGAAAGGGGTTGCTATGCAAAGTGTGCGAGGAGTGCATAAAGCCTCTGGTAGTATTAAGGTGCTCTGTTATTTGGAGTGGGGTGGGGGAAGTAGGGGTGAACAGGAAGAAACAGGAGCTTAGATCCTTGTTTAACAGCAATAGAAAAACTCATTCCTTTCTTTCTGAAGAACACCTTGATAGTCTACTGGTTATCTGCTTGCTGATGGGTATATGGGAGATCTGGGTGCAGCATCCTCCTTTGAAGGGACAAAGCCCTCATCATTCATCTTGTGTGCAAGTGCTCTATCCACAGTAATTATTCCAGGACCTCTAGCCCTGCCTTTCCTAGTCATAGAATCACAGAATGCTTTGGGTTGGAGGAGACCTTAAAGCTCCTCCAGTTCCAATCCCCCTTGGCATGGGCAGGGTCACCTTCCCCTTGACTGGGCTCCTCAAAGCCTTGGCCAGCCTGACCTTGAACACTGCCAGGGATAGGGCAGCCACAATTTCTCTGGGCACCCTGTGCTAGTGTCTCACCACCTTCATAGTGAAGAATTTCTTCCTAATATCCGACCTAAATCTCCCCTCTTTCAGTTTAAAGCCATTATTCCTTCTCCTATCACTGCGTGTTCTTGTAGACAGCTTGAGACTGAGTTCCAGGTTTTATATGTGTGTATCCATATTTATTTGTATATTTTGTTACACAGCCCATCAGGTCTGGAGCTTTTACATGACTTGTGGTTGCTTCTTTTCTGATACAGTTCCTCTGAATGTTACATGTGAAGTAGCACAGCATGAGCTAATTGAATAGTGAATTAGAGGAGAGGTGAGACTTCTGTATATCAATTATTGCACCTGTTTTTATCCAAAATATCCTTTAAATCATCAGGAATTTAAATTTGAGACTCATAGTGTCATTCCCCCTCCTTCCTGTTGTACTCAAACTTTATTTTAAAGAGAATTTACCTTTTCTTCACTTTCCATTGAATTCATATTCTGAACAGAGCTTGTAGTTTCTAGTTGTTGATTGCTGCCAGAATTAGGTGGCTCATGATTATAATCATCTTGCTCAGAGTGAATAAGGTCTTTTATCTTGACATCTTTGTAATCCTCAGTCTCTCTATGAACTGCAGTATCATCTTTGGTGGATTCTTCCCCTTCATGCTCAGTACTGGTGCTCTCCTGGTCATTACTCTGGATTCTCTCCTCTTCCTCATAGGCTGCTTCTTTCCAGGTTTTGCTGAGATATTCCTCACTATCAACATCACCACTGTCATGACCATCATCATCATTATCTTCCTCCATATCTTGTCTTTTCACTACTGTGTTGTGATCACTCCGATAATCTACTTGAATATTGTCTTTCCTCTCTTGGCTTTGCCATTTGTCATCCTGATCTTCATTACGTGTTTTTTGAGAGAGGATTTCTTCTTTATAGGGCTTCTTCTGGCTGTTCTTCCTGTCTTCTTCCTCTAGGTCAAATTTCTCACCATGTCTCTTGGCTGCCTGGATTGGTTGACTGGAATCTCTCAGGCTTTCATCAGATTGCATACTGTTTTCATTTTGCTGTATTTTGTATTGGTTACCTTGATTTGTCTGGTAGCCTTTGTAATTTGTATCTCTGTAATTAGTTTCTTCACCCCATTCCTCCTCCTCCTCCTCTTCTTCCACGTGTTCTTCCTCATCACTTTCACTGTTTTTTTCAGATAGGCTAACTGTATTTTTATTATATTTCCATGTGTTATGCTCACGATCAAGACTGAGAGCATCCACTGGATTTTTTGCATTGCCCAGAACATGTAGTTTGGCTGTATTACTGTGTTCCTCTTGCCTCCTGAACTGGTAATGCTCAGAGCTGGACTGTTCTCTGCTGCTGCTTCCAGAGTCACTGTCCTCGTTATTGGAAGTCAAACCTGATTTATCGTGCATCACAAGGAAATTGATGCTTTTTAGGCCATTTTTCACTTGATGCTCACTACCAGTTCTTCCATGTTTTCTGGTGGTCTGGGGCTCACCCGTGTGCTCAGCATCTGGTACAGATACTTCTGGATTTAGGTTTTTGAGGCTGGGCAGCAAATCACCATTGCCAGCATAACCTGTGATCTCTTCTTTTGAGGCTTCAGGGTGAATATCTTCAGCCTTTAAACAAACAAATAGAAAAGCCCAAGTAAGTTAATATATCTTAGAATTTATTTAAGTCAGTGCAATTTCATTTTTGCCTCGTATTGCAAAGCATGACACTGACTTTGTTTTCCTTATAAAAGTTCCTTTTAAGCTAGCTCAGAGCATGAAATTCACAGCTGATGTCACTTCCATTTCTCAGCGAATTTGGTTATCTGCCACTTCATTAATTGCTGGAGTTTCTAAAGGAGTCTATGCAACTCTGTTTAAGATCCCATAGAAGACAGATGCATATGGGTGTGTTGTGAGATCTCAAAATGCTTACGAATTTAGTAATTTAGTGTCATAATTCAGGCACTTTCAGGCTGCTGTAATTATTATTTACCCCAGGGAAAGAGGATGTGATGCTGGTCTTTCTGCACAAATAAATAGGAAAAAGAACATCAGGGGAGAGACCACCTTTCACAAGGTGTCATGGCATCAATTCCTGAGGAGTGCACTGCATCTTAGCTATTAATCAATATATTAATCTACTTTGAGACTGGTACATAATTGTTTCCTAGTTGAACTCATCAGGAATTATTGTATTTGGTGGCAACTGCTGCATCATAACCTCACTGAGCTCTTTTCTACATGCTGTCAAGCCAAGGGCACAACTAGTAACTTCAGTGAAAAAGGTTCAAATGCTCAAGGAAAAAATGGGTATTAAAATGACTGGTAATTCTTGCTGCAGCAATTGCCTTTCTGATGTTAGCATTACAGCAGCTGCTGGGTGAGTATAGACACTTTCTATAGCAGCAAAACCAGATGTATTTCTGAATAACATGAGGATGTTTAGTGTTGCTTATTGCTTACTACAGTATGGTGCCTGATGCTGATATTCATTAAAGTTTGGGGGGGGGGGGGGGGTCTTATTTATGATAATGGGACCTTCCCAGTGCCCAGGCTGCTGGCATAGCATCTCCTTTACTGTGGGCAGAGCCATGTCTGCTTGGAAAGGAACACTAACAAATAATTACAGGAATTTAAAAAATTGTAGGGTTGGGCACATTAATAAGGTCCCTGGCAGATCAGTTGTATCCTATTTCCTAATCTGAAGGTGGTATCTCAGTGTTCTGCGGGTTTGTGTTTGCAACGTGTATTCACTGTCATTTCCCACTCTAGATTTTCAGGGAAAGATTGTATGTTTGCTCAGGTCTAACAGAAATTCAGTGAAGAGCTTTTCCAGATTAAATGCACATTTCTTGAAGACCTTACAAAAAGTGATCTGTGTGTTACCAAGCATTTCCAGCTGATGTGAAAACACTTGAAAAATAAATTTCAAGATCAGTTTTTAGGGGTTTTTTTTACATGTTTTGTAACTGCTGCTACATGAATTTACACGAGTTTTGGGCACTGCTTCGTACAACTCTTTAAGCAAAATCCAGTCTTCTGTGAAGGGCTTCCAGTTCTATAGAATTAGAAACTTTATGGTCAAACGGTCATTAAGATTGTCTATTATGTGTGTCTGTATTTATAACAGAAGCTTGAGGAAGATGTGGCTCATGTCTTGACAGGAAGCCTCATTATGTGCCAGAGTCTCAAGACAGAGCTGTGCCTGAATGTGGCTTTCAGCTGCCAGTTTTTGTTAAGACTCTTTCCCCAGGGTATAATAAACTTTTAGAGCTCAATTGCTTGTGAAGATACTTGAGTCTTAATAGGGACGGTAAATTTCAGTCAATCTATCTGTAATTAGCTACTGTTAGAGGACAGCTGGCCTTTGATAGATGTTGCATATTGGAACTGATGATTTGTTTGGTACTGCAATGTTTTATTTTGATGCAAGTGTCTGATTTATGAGTTGTTTTTGGGAGACAGCTGTAGGCTGCACACTAGTGTAGGTATCATAATTTGTTCTGCTGAATACTTTATTAAGGAAAGTGAATTTTTGTTTTTTAAAATGCAGAGCATCATTTGGATTGACATACAATACACCTGGAAAGCTGCACAGAGTGGGATATAATTGGTAATTAAAGAAAAAGGTGAACATGGGAGTTGGAATTTTGCATTTTTTACTATAGAGCATGCTCTGAATACTGCTGTTCCATGGAGTCAAAGTCCATTGTGTCTGAACCTCAAATGCTCACTAGAATGGTGCAATAAAAAGGAATTTTAAGTTAAATCAACCCTGACTGTGAAAGCTCTGTCATTATGATGCATATATGGCATGGGGCTGCTGAAGTCATCTCTCCCATTACCATGAGGGCTATGTATCTGGCTTGTCAGCCACAGTGTACTTTTCCAAGATGAGCTGTATCCAGTGCTCTGTGTTGTAAATAATTAAACTTAAGGTGGATAAAATTACATGTTTAAGACTGCATTTGGTCACTTGGTGTGACAAAGTGAGGATCACATCCTCCTTGTTCACTGAAGCAGTGATAAGCACAAGTTCGACTGCCAGTGAAGCTCATAGTTTGTATAAATATGGGTGTAATGATTATGTGTGAGGATTCATTAAAGGTAACATTTTCAAATTAGTGAAACATCCATTGTGAGCTTTATATTTTGTCCTATTCTATTTCCAACTATGTAATACGTGAGGCGTGAGTTGCTTGGTACTCATTAGTGAGGTGAGAGCCCTATATTTTTTTTTAACCTAAAATCTACGATCACTTCATATATGCTAATGTGTTTTATATATTCGGTATTTGTTATATAGGCTGTCCCTTAATGTTTAAAGAACAAGGGGAGTACCTTTTCTGGAGTCTTCTCTCCATGGGTTCCGAGTTTGTAGTTTAAGGGATGGCTCTACAATAGACAAATATATTCAATATCTGCACTTTAGTAAAAATTTTGTAGAAGTCAGTGGGATAACACAGAATATTCACAGAATGGGAAATTAAGTGCCTAGTAATAATAGCATGATGAGGACTTACTGGAATAGCAAAAGCTGATCCTACAAGACAAATGAAGAGAGCTGTAGCTTTCATGCTTTTCAGATCTCGTAGAGGACAATAGTTGATGGTACAGTAGTAGAGTTTAGAGGTTTCCTTTCTGCAAATAACATGAGAAGAAATAAAGTTAGAATTTAGATATAATGGTCTATAAATGACAGGTGGAGGTAATGCTGTGGCCGCTTTAACTTGGTTAGTCTGAAGACCTGCAGGATTTTCCCACAGTGTACAGTTGTGTGTAAACTCAGGTATTAGACCAGCTAATCTAAAGGATACTTTGGTCTTAATTCTCTTACAGGGCTTAAGCTGTATGCTGTGTTCACAAACTCAAGTGATGTTACTGGAAGGCAGAGTTATGAACGTACACAGATTCAGCCCTGTAAATCCTTGTGTACTCTTTTCAGAAGCTACTTTGTGAAGAACATCCCTTTTTATTTGCTTCTGAGACAATACCTGTTTGTGGCTTCTCTGTGGCCAAGGTGGCTGCTCTCTTTTGTGGCTGCTAAGGAAGAACTAAGTGGTGAAGTTCTGTTCAGGAGGTCTCAAAGCCCAGAAATGTTGTCCAGGCTGCTGGATGGATGGATGCTGTCCTGCTTCAGAAGCAACAAACCCAAATCTGCTGTATGACTGTGCAAGACAGGTGGCTGGAAGAACATGCAATGCACTAGGAATTTCTTCAGTCTATGCTAATATCCTCATGTGAGCGAAAGACAAGCACCTCATTTTTATCTTGGAAGTTACCAGCAAATTTTCTCTTCTCTTGCAGTGCATATGACCTGAAAGAATCTATGGCTGTAGCTGTATGACTGGGAAAAGCAAAAATAAACAAGTCTGATTGTTTCTGTCCCCTGACCCCCTCCCCTTTTATTTTTAACTGTATTGCTTTCTTCCTCCTGTTCGTTTTTTTCTGTTTTCAAATGGAATCAGTAGGAGTTTCACTCTGCTTCTGTTTCTTCTCTCATTGTACTGCCTGTGCTTCCTTGGAAATTGTCTTCTCAGTCTTCACGCCCCACCCTTGCCCTTCAAATATTTTCAGTTTCCACATACCATATGTCCTTGTTCATTGCTTCCGCCTTTCCTAATGAAATGGGTGTCACTATGTTCTTACTTGAAGAACATTGTGTGTTTTGCTGGCTAAACTCCCTTGCATATGAAGAAGCTGGCAGTGGTTTCAGCCAGTTAACTCAACCTTACTAAAACACAGGAGGCTCAAAGTATGGTTTTAAAATGTTTTTCTTTGAGAGGGCAAGGAACCCTAAGCCCCAAATGGAGTATTCCAGGGGAAATTGTGTGTATGGGAGCCAGATTGGTGAAGCAAGAAGCAAGGACTTTAAACATTACATTGATTTGTGGTGTAGAAGCTTGCAAAAGCATCCTGGCTACTGCTGTGCTTTGACATGAAAGGTCCCTATGTTATACGTGATTTAATGTCAATATCTTTTAGTTAATGAAGAGCAAAATGCTTCATTAGTAGGGCATATGTGGTATGCAAACCATTATTCTTGCAGTTAACTGATGTATTCCTCAAATTATCTCTTATCTAATTATCTATTATCTCTTTGGCATCCACAATTAGTTGTTTAAGATGTTTTCAGAGGGAAAGACAGAATACAACAAAGCCATTAATGAGCATATGCAAAATGCCTCACTGGACTGTTGTATATGGGCAGTCACTTCAGTTCAAGGCAAGTTTTGTTAGACTGAGAGTATGAAGGCAACTTGCCAGAAGTGCAAAGGCATAACCCCCATGAGGAGAACCCACACTGGAGCAGTTCATGAGGAACTGCAGCCCATTGGATGGACCCACGTTGGGGAAGTTCATGAAGAACAGTCTCCTGTGGGAGAAACCTCCATGCTGGAGCAGGGGAAGAGTGTGAGGAGTCCTCCCGTGAGGAGGGAAAAGTGGTAGGGACAATGGGTGATGAACTGACCACAGCCCCTATTCCCTGTCCCCCTTTGCCACTGGAATTGAGGAGAGAAAATTGGAAATAAAAAGTTGAGCACAGGAAGAAGGGAAGGGTGGGAGGAGGTGTTTTTAAGATTTGGGTTTATTTCTCATCATCCTACTCTGATTTGATTGATAATTAATTTCCTAAAGTTGAGTCTGTTTTGCCCATGATGGTGATAGGTGAGTGATCTCTCCCTGTCCTTATCTTGACCCATGAGCCTTTTGTTGTATTTTCTCTCTTCTTTCTCTCTAGAAGGGGAATGATAGAGCAACTTTAGTGGGCACTTGGTGTCTAGCCAGGGTCAGCCCACCGCACTATGCCCTCCTTGCCACTTTCAGGGTTAGAAAGAAGAATATGTTTTGCCTGAAACTTGGAGGAGGCAAAAGCTCGGAGTCGTTTATTCCATTGCAGTGGGTTCCTACAAGGATAAAAGTAGCTCAGCTTAAAATAGCGAGGGAAGGGAGCTGCTTGTTGCAAATGTGATAATTGCTCTGAGTAAACAACCCCTGAATGACCCTGTTTCAGAGGACAGAACACAGATACAGTGGGACATGCTAGACAGCCTTGTTCATGTACAGTCTGCCTCCTGAAGACAGACTTCATGTGTAGTGAAGTACATCCAGCTTGTGAGAGCTTCTGCCAGAAACTGAGTTGCTTTATGAAGAGGAGTTGCCTGAGTATGGGCTACATACAGCAGCCCAGCACTGTCATTTCTGTATGCATCTGAAGGCCTGCTGACCACGGTGAATGTCAGTCCCAGCTTGTGATCAGACATGCAAAAGTCTAAAAATGATAAAGTTACTGAATGATTATCCATCTGTGTGGTTTGCTGAATTTGCAGATACTGACATTTTTCCCCCCAGTAAGGAGGGCTGGAAACACAGCTCACAAATTCAATGTTAGTTTAGGTGAGTACTTTAAAAAAAGTCCCGTTTACTGATTCATGATTCAGTCTCCTCTTTGGAAACCTGAAGGTTAGAACTTACCGGCCTGAGTTTTCACTGAGATGACTGCTTGTGTCCCTCAACCTTTAGTTGCGGAGACTACTGCTCAGGGTTTGTGTCACTCCTCAGGGTTCTGCAGTTGCTGGTATCCTTGCTGAAACTGGGGTAACATTGGAGATCAAAGAGATTACTTCCCTAACAGGATGACTGCACAAGGGCTGCCATTCTAATAGTGTGTCAGTAGTCACTTGAAATACTCATTGATGACATTATTTTTGTCTAGAGGGCTTGGAGTACTGGCATCTGGCATGCCTTCTAGTCTTGCCTATCCTTCTCAGCTGTGCTCAGTCACAGGTATTTTTTTACAGTCTAGCTCAGTCACTCTGGAATGTCACCAAGGTCTACTGCTTCTCGTTGCTCATAGCAGGGAGTCTGCATCTTTAATTGAAAATTAGAGAGAATTTCAGGAATAGGTGAGATGCCAAATGCAGTCTTCCCTGCTGCCTCTGTATTCTGTTTCTGATTCAGCATTGTTGTCAGACACCAAAATAGCAAGCCTAATGCGAATGAGATTTAACAGGGTCTCTCACTTCTGGAAATGCCACCCAGAAGTGATTAGCTTGCAAAGGCTGTACCTGAAGGTGACAAATGCCTCATGTTTAACAGAAGAAACCACACAGACTGACCTACTTTCAGTTCCAGCTTTGCCAGAAAACTGCAGAGGCTTTTGTCATTAGATCTTACTCTAGAAGATGAAGCTGCCCGATCCCCTGCCACGTGATGTGATTTTTCTTATATTTGTTTATTTAATTTTAATTACCCCATTGAAACTTTCTGGACTGTAGTAAATTGGATGTCTTGGAATTATTGCAAACAGCCTCTGCTTGGTGCTCTGTCAAGCTTGTTAGCAAGAAAGGCTGATGCCCACAGCCTCACTGATAAATGCTATGAAGATCCAGTCCTCATAGCCAGGTGGTGATCACAGCATTAATACTCTGAGTAGATGGAGTTTGTGTACAAGGGAAAATTTATGAGTGTGGAAATGGAGAACTCTCCATGCAGTATCTGTTCTTTCTATACCCAAGCGTACAAGTGATACTTTTAAACTGTAATTGATACAGTACATTCTTATATCTAGGTCTGTTTCAAAAGCCCTTGTGAGAGCATGTGTGTGCATACGTGTTATTTATGTGTGTAAGCTGGTTCATGTGTACATATACAAAAATAAAAGGCAGAATTTGAGGCAGAAATCTGATCTGAGTACAAGAAAAGATTGTAATTAGAAAATAAATACCGAAGCATGGAACTATTCCACTCATTCTGTACCAGTAAATAGCTGCTAATGAATATTAATCCCCCTGATGCAGTTTTACAGCTGCAAAAGCTGAATGCACAAAACCCCAAAGCAAAGTATTTCAGGACATGTTAAAACAGTTTTTAAATAAATGACTCACATTAGCTGAATGGAATTGTTTGATTTGTTACTTCCCTTCTATTTGATTTTATTTTCTGTGAGTTGAGATCTGAGTTTTTTCAGATCTAGGTGTTTTTCAGAGCCCTGTGTAGTTTAAATCCAGTTCAAGCCATGAACAGCTGCTTTGATTTAATTAGAAAAAGGTTCAAAATGAGACCTCTTTAGTGACCAAAAGTATTTTCTATATCTGATACCAATTTGTGGGCTTTGTCATATCCTGGAATCTGCATTTCCTTTGTGGATACCCTGTTCAGTACGGGTTTTTACCAGTTCTAACAACACTCTTTGTGAAAGGCTTCTCCAAAACCAGCCACAGTTTCTCTCTCTCCTCTCAATTATGGGAAAAGAGAAGGATGAACCTGCTTTTTGTGGCCTTGTTGATTCGGTTAAGATTCCTGAACTGATATTACATGAGTTTGTGGCAAGTGTTGGGAAAGCAGGTTTCACTGTGGCTTTCAGATAGATGGTTGCACGCTTCTGCACAAGGCATGTATTCTGCTTGACTCTTGATGATTGCATAATGCTTTATGGCTTTGCAGGATCACAAGGAAAATAACTGTTCCAGCAGTAAGATAAAGGACATGTCCCTCAACACACTAACTGTACAGTTGGTGTTTTATCTTGTTAAGAGCAGTTCTTCCTGTTCTAGACATAAATACCTGAAATTATTTATCCTTAAAACAAACAACGGTACCCTATGAAGTAGAGTATTCAGCTATTTCACAGTAAGCGAAAAAAAGCTTCCAGAGGATTAGGTACAAGGCATTCTAAGGTTTTAATTAAAAATAAAGAGGAAACAGTACCATTGCAGTAGAAGAGGTGCTCCTTCTTGCTTAGCCACTGACGAACTGGAAATCCTTGAGCCCTCCAAAATCTTGCTGATTTTCCTGTGATGAGTTTTGGTGTCTGGTATGGAGTGTGTTTTGCTGTGAGCTTCAATGAAGAAAGATGATATTCTATGGGTCTTGATAGAACTAGAGGAAACAGCCTCTTAGACTTCCATGGGATGAGGCAGGGGTGATGGGTTAGTGTGATTCTGCTGAATTAATTCAATCAGAGCGACCATTCAGTGTTTACAGGCTCAAGGCCAGCAGAGCTCAGCATTTGTGTGGGAAGGACATATCTAGTCCTTTGTGGGGAGGGGAGCCAAAGGGAGCGGGTGCAATAGTTTCTGCCTGCACTGGCTGGCCCCAGAAGAGCTGAACTAAGGGATCAGCTGGGGCAGTCACATTATGGGCCTGAGGGAAAGTAAAGTACAGAGAATGCTACCCTTGCCAAACTTTTCAGTGTTGTTTCGATGTACTGTATGTGGAAGCATAAGCCTGTAAAAAGGAAGGTGAGAAGTGAAGAGCCAAGCTCTAAACTAAAAGCGTGAAAAATAGGATTGGTTCGTGTGTCTTGCATAAGTCTTAGGAGTTAGCTATTTTTTAGCTGTTGCCATGGCTATGCTGCCTGTTTGATAGTGATGGTGTAGAGCAAGTTGGTGTAATGCCTGCCTGCAACAGGTGCTTTGTGGCTTTTGGGTTTGTAATGATGCAGTAGTAATGAATTTAATCCTACTTTTTTGTTTCCCATTTCATTATTCCATAAAATACACCTCCCGAACTGGAAAATTTTCTGTGAGGTTCTCAGATCAGAAATAGGGGATCAGATGCCCCAGTGTAAGAACCGAGGCACTTCCAGTGTCATGTGCAGTAAAGTCAGCAGATAGGTCTCCAATTTCTCATTCTGCCAGTGTCATGTCTTATTAACAAGGATGCTTTGCTTATTGTACTGACAGAGTTGTATGAGATGTCAAAGTAAAATGAAATAAAGTGTATGAATGGTAACAACAATAATGCGGATGCTGGGAAGTCACTCATTTTAGATAATGTTTTAACTTTTTATTTTAAGGCTACAGTTTTAATAGCTCATACTCTGTTCATCGCCAAGGGGAATAGACATTGTGAGGATGCTCAGATGAGATAAACAAGTTACAGTGAGAAATGTATGAAGATATAATATGTTTTATGTGGCCAGTAGTGAAGTGTATTGTTAATAAAATAATTAAAAGAAAAAAGAGGCTGAAATCACAGCTGAGCTCTCTCTCCGTAGACCAAGCACAAAATAAAACTGATAAAAACCCATGAGAAATTCTTTAAATCCTTTCCCCTTTTATCTCTGCTTCTTTGCCTGGAAACTAATTCATGCCTATTGGAGTTGAAATTCTGCTGGTCTGTCAGCCAGTCAGCATCTGAAAGGAGCAGTGATATTTCAGAGCTTCCTGTTTGTTTTTTCCTTTGTTGTGCATTACCAGAAGATGATTGGTTTTATTTATTCAAAACTTTGTGGAGTACCAGGAGCATCCCTCTTTGTACTATCAGATTAGCTTTATTGGAGCATCAAAGATAAGTGTGTTTCTGTGATTTTTAAATATTCCAGGTATGGACAGATACTTAGCTAGTAGAAGAATAATTCAGGTAGCTCAGCAGAAATTACGATGAATGCACCAGTGCTAATCTTATGCTACCTAAGTATTTCGCTTTTTCTCATAAGATTTTCAGATAATGGCTATTAACATTGCTTTGAAAATGTTAATTCATAAAAAAGGTGTGAGACTGCCAAGAACTGTGCGAGAACTTGAACCTGAAATTTGTTGGGTTTGAAGGTTATTATTGGAAAAGTGTTTGTGATTTCTAAGCTTTGCCTGTTTCTGTGTTGGAACAGCTTTCTTGTGGCTTATAGGGTGGTGGGGGAGAAAGTGTTTCAGTTTTGAGGATGTCCCTGCCCAAGGCAGGGGGTTGGAACTAGATGATCCTTTCCAACCCTATCTATTCTATGATTCTGTGTTGGAAAATTATACATATTTTATCAAAGCTGTTGCACGTTTCTAAAGTGTTTTGTTCAATTAAAATTTCTGGGTTTTCCCTTGATGACAAAATGCTATGGCCAAGAAAAGATGCCTGGTTGTCTTCTGAGTGTCACCAGGCAGCTTGAGCTTGTCTCGGAGTCATCAGTACTAGCAAGGAAGTCTGTAGCCTTTTCCACTGTGTCAAGTAGTGTACTTTTGGAAGCCCTTTCATTTGATGAATTAACAGTTCTCTCACCCGAAAGAGGTGCTGTACCATCATGGTAAGGTATAGGGGTGAGGGGGAAGCCAAGTTGTTGCTGTGCAGGAAAACTGCAACCTAGAAATTATTGTTGTGACTCATTAGAGGATTCCATTTGGAAACAGAATAATTATACCCTGTCCTCACCTCTGTTTTACTTTGGAGGAAGGACTTGAGCACTAGTGTGTTTGGCATCTAGATAACCTTTTAGTGAGGTATATGGCTGCGTCAGTTCTGGCTTAACAATAGAAGGGCATGTATTCATTTAATACCAGTATTACGCCAGAGGTCCTGGCTTGATCTTTGCTTTAGTTTCCATTGATGTTTGTGCTGTGCTTGTAGCCTGTGTGCTGGATACAAAAATGTGGGACACATTTCAGCACCTGTGTCAGTGGAGAGACACTTCCTTTATTTCATTAGACTTTGGCCTAAACCCTGATTTAATGAGTTAAGACTAGATATTTCCCCAAATTACCTGACCCATGCATTGCAGTTAGCAGTGAATATGAAAGCTTCTGTCAACATATGCTTGAGAAGCACTGATGTATCTCTGTGACTGGTGCATCAGTGGGTCTCATTTTGATTGTCTGCTGTATTGTGCAATTATTGATGTACCTCACATGAAATGCTGGTTCCATTTTAGACTTGGCCTTTCAATTGCAGCTATTATGGTTTAAGGTGAACCCAGGGCAGCAGCCTACTCTGTTAGGGTGAAGTCATGCATTATCCAGCAGGAAGGTGGGAAAACTGGACATGTGGGATTCTCCTTAAGAGTATTTTCAGGCAAAATGAATGCTTACTGATGAATATTAGTAAGTCTAATCTGTAGTGAGGAGGAGTATGGCTATTGGAAGAAAAAAAAATTGCTTAGAGAGGAAATCGAAAGGGAGAATATGCAGCAAACAACGCAGAAAGATTAAACATGGAAGAAAGAAGACAAATGAATACAGGGAGGTGAAAGATATTTGATTTCTCAGTGTCTCACTGTGACAGCTGCTAAATGGACACTTGAAATAAAGGATGAAGGAAAGAAAAGCTCTGTGAAGTTTGCATTGCATTTATTAATATGCCTGTCTTGCCTTGTATCCCCTGGCAGAACAGGTCTGTGGGCATGAATGATTACGGGGAAGAGGAAATTAGACTGAAAAGACATTTGTTTTTATTGGAGCCATCTGCACATCTACATGCTTGGCACAGGCATAGACCTTCAGATCTCTGCCCACAAGAGAGTGGTGTTGAGCTGTCCACCTTCATACCAGGTACAAGGGTTCAATTTATGTTACTTTAAAATGTATAGTATGTTTTAATCTTGGTGCTAGTTCTCATTCACAAGTAAAATTTGACTTTTTCATCAAATATTCTTTACCCTGAAATGAAAAAATCTAAACAAATTGGAATTCAGGTGGGGCTCCTACAGTAGATGAGGAAACTGCATGTATACTGGCAGATGTATCCATGATACCCTGCTTAGCTTATGTGTCCCTGTCTTTTCTTTTTACTGATGGGGGGGGAAGAGCCATAAAACAAGAGGCAGCGATGAAAGAATCTGATTACAGCCACAGCTAATCATGCAGTGCTGATGTGTGTGTGTGCCATGGCTTCTCAGATTGTTAGGTCTTATTCTGCCAAATGGTGTTAATAGGGCTCTAAGCACATCTGTGGTTGTCTGTTAGTTATGAATTAACAAGTGATTAGGAAATTAAGGGAAATCTTTTTGTAACTTCCTTACCAAACAGTGCACCTTAAGCCTTTTGTGAGCCTGTGAAGTGGTCTTCATTTAGGATACCTATACAAATAGTTTAGATTCTCAAAAGACCACAGCCCGTAGCAGCTCCAACTGGAAACGTTGACAGCTACTGCTCATCCTTTCCTATTGGAAGTACTTGCTTGCACTGGCGTGAAACATAAAGGCATTTTATGCAGAGTTTAGTTTTTCTGAGAGCTCGTCAGGTAGAAAACCTGATTGGAGAGTGCTAAAATAAGGAGGAAGCTGGTGCCTCTGACCAGCTCTGTTCCACCTCAGTTCAGTTGTGCTGCACCAAAGGAATAACGTGAGAGGTTTCCTGAGCTTTACTCTTGAAGACGCAGGAGCATGTCTTGATACGCCAGTGTATTGCCAGTTGTGGCTCTTTAGGTGTCTTAACTATTCTATGATTCCATGATAGACACCCTGATAGGGAAGCTTGCCTAAGTATGTTGCATGCATTGCTTTCTAAATTATCTACTGAAAATAAATCACTGGTAATTACAGTGTTTATACAATGCATATGTGTGTATATATGCATATATGTTACATCCTCTGGACTAAGTAATATTAGTGCACTATTTCTTCCTTCTGTTTTACCTCAAAAGAAAGAAAACTTGACTGCCTTCAGAAGGCTCCTTGTACTGAATTTGGACTGAAATATTTATACTATGAAAAATTGAACTTCAGCACAGCTTTTTTGACTCTAAAAGCTTCCCTTTTCAATTAGAGATAGCAATGTCCTGGGTCCTTTCAAGATTAGTAACCATCTCTTAAGATGGAGCATAATAATAAATGCATATGAGCTGATGATATTTTGAAATTGAGCTACCTTCTAAGAGGTTTTCAGTGAAAAATCTCAAAGAAGAGCGGTATATTATTAAAAACATAAAGAAAATCACAGACAGACCAAGTTAAAAGCCCTCCTGTGTGTTCTTAGACTGTTTTTTTGGTAAGCTCCATATGTAAAACCAGGTTCCAGGGCTATACAGACTAAGTGGTTTCACAGTTTATCTTATGCACTAGTCCAGGCGCGCTCCATCATTTGTATAGCAGGAGTTCTGTCTTCTTGCACACTGTAATTCCATTATTTTATTACATGGTGTTTTCCAGTCCTTCAGCAAACCTGATTTGTCAAAACCATATATTGCTTTTCTCAGTATCTTTTCTCAGATCTTTATTTCTTGATCTATCTTTATTAAATGCTGTACTGAATGTATTTCTGTGTATGATTTTCACAATGCCTGAGATAAGAACAAGCACCAGCCAGGACTCTTGTTGCCTGAATGTACGGACACAAGTTGCGCTTATAATGAGTGGGAACTGACTCCAAAACAGGACAAGGCTCTGATGAGGCTGCCCACGTAATGCTGCTAAATCAGGCTTTTGTCTTTCGAGGCGTGATGCAGTGAGTGTATTAGAGACTCTCATCCTGTCTCCTGTGAGCTGCTGTGTCATATTTGACCACATTGCCTATACAAGCTGAAATTAAATGTTTAAAAAAGAGGGAGAGAAATAAACATCTTTCCCAGCCAGGGAACATTTGACTCCATTGGGGAGGAGCTATTTTAAAGCTCAGACTGAGGGATGGCTATTTTTGCCTTTCAGACAGACAGACTCAGCTAATGATCTATATCGCTCAAAATGATGTTTGGTGGTTTTTTTTTTGACCAAATTCTTAAAAGAAGAAGAAAAAAAGAACAGGAAAATTCCTTAAACCATCAAGAGATAGTCATGGTTCTAAACTGTAAAGCTCTTATCGCTACATTTGCTGTAATAATGACACACACAGATTGGAGGTATTTTAAGGACAATTCCACTGAAAGCACTCATGTTGCATAAATTGTGCAATCTTCAGGTGTGGCTCAGGGGAGGTGGTGGTTATTTCACTTAATCGTTGCAGACACAAGTGCAGTTAGAGGCTTTCGGGGAAGAGTGACACAGAAGCACAGTTACACAGTGGAGACTACTGTATGAACAGGATCAGATGGTGTTGTTGCATCTACCTTGCTGCTGATGTTCTGCCAAGTAAAATCCTTAAGTCTGTGCAGAGGAATTTAAGTCTCAGCACAAGGGGGTCAAATGCTTTTCATATTATGGACGGATGCCGTATCATTCAATATGGAACCCCACTGCCATGTGAAGCAGCTCTGCAGCTGTTCAGCAATGCCATGAAGGAAATGTGAGTGGAAAAAAAAGCCATATCTGCTTGTGAAAGGGAAGTTGATGTAAAAAGCATGTCAAGACTCACAAAGGAATTTGTCAAGACTGTTTAATAAGTGCTGTGATCTTTGGTGATGACAAGCAGCAAAGCCTTTGTCCTTAAAGAGACATAAAAATTGAGTAACATTGTGCTGAATCTGTTCCTCATTGATTCGGGAACAACACGGCCTTTGCTTAGACCATCAAAATCTCCTGTTGGGGTCCTACTGCTAATACTCCATATAGCCTGCAAGTGGCTTATTTCAGCTCTAATGCTGGCTCCCTTTTGCTCAAGAATTGACAAAACCCAAGTGGGGTTTTGTATAGCTAAAGCAGCCAGGCCCTGCTCTTGGGCTGCTCTTACCCTCCCTCCAAGGTAGCATGTCAGGGAGCTTCCCTTGCTGCTGGGAGCTCTGGGGTGGCATCTCTTAGGGGTTTTTCACTTGGCTGAAGGCAGCCAGGTATTGTCCTGGAGCAGGCGGCTGCCCTCAGGGGTCTGCAGGGCACAGGAGGGTTTCAGTACCTGCCGTGGCATGGTGCCCCCAGCTTCTGCCCTGGGTAAACTGCTTCTGTCTTCCCTCAGATTGTCTCCTTGTCATGTGCATCCTGAACTTGGCACAGCCACCCTTTCCTCAAACAGAAATGAATACCAAGGAGGGTGTGTTGTTCATGACAGCATGAAGGTCAGGCTTCTATCAAATGTGCCATCTGCATGTGTGATGTCTCACTGCCTACAGCCTCTCGCAAGACAAAAGAAGTGTCTGTGGGTGGGTGGGTGTAATGTCTGTGTTTCAGTGAGCGATGGGTTTAAAAATACCACTTGTGAATTGCCTGATGGGAGCAGTTTTAGAAGGCAATCCACACCCTGCACGTTTTAGTTCCCTGGTGGGAAACGTTTATTTCAAAACAAAATTAACTGTACCTGAAGGGAACAGGAAGCCGAGAGGAGACAAATATCTTTCAGACTTGGACAGCACCATTATGTTACAGAGTCTGGTGGTTTTTATTACAGTCCTAGTGCCTTTTTTGGAGTGGCTCAGGTCACTGGATTAGTATGAGGGAGGGGGGAACAAAGGGGAGATGGGGTAAGCTGGGAGTGGAACAAGTAGGTGACAGGGACCTTCTGGTGGGAAGGAGTGAGGAGAGAAAAACATTCTTGCTGTAAGATGTCCATTGTCTCTAGCTTCCCCAGCACCAGAAATACAGAAGGCATTTATGTGGGCCTATTTCCCCTTTAGGCAAAGTTTTGGGGCTAGGGAACTCTCAATGTAGTTGAGCTGCTTTAAGATGTGTGTCTGACTGGTCCTCAGTCAGTTCCTTGGATTCTTACAAAACCATCTCACCTCTTTTGTATGGGTTCTAGATTATTTTTTGAGTGAAGGCTTTGTGGATAACTCCAGATGGTTGTGTTAACCCTGCATATTCAAGACATGTCTCGCATTGTACAACTTCGATTTCTATTGATATAATTTTCTTGTTATTTTCTTTTATTTAAAAAGCTTTTTTCAGTCATTTTCTTGCCATTACAGAAAGCCCTTGGTAAATTATACAGTACTGCTATAAAAGTGTTTTCATTGACTTTTGCCTAAATGAAGTCAGGATTAAAGCATTATTTTGATAGGCCTTTCTTATATGTCTGTTTAGGTATTTTTTATTAAAAGGGTTTTAGACGTCTGTCTTTAATCAAAGACCAGTGTTCATTTCCAATTACCCTTCTCTAGTGCTATAGCAACAACTTCCTGTCTGAACAAGTCATACTAATTTCAGTGCTGAAAAGCCAAAAATAGCGTTGGGAGAGGAATCAAATTATAGTTTTACCATGGGATGAGGTGGTGGGAAGGAGAAGGATGCTGCACCTTCTCCCTGTGTGGGCACCGATGCCTGTCTTCCTGTGCTCAGGACCTGAATGTGGAGCAAACAGAGCTCTGTGCAGAAACCACCTTTATTATGCTGCATCCCTGTGTTGGAATTATGGCTGTAAGTGCTTGTTCAGCTAAAGAAATGGCCATTACAGCTAAACCTAGCTCAACACACGCTGAAGACAGGTCAGGGAAGGCTCAGCCAGAGCAAGCCTAGCTGGTGTTGGTCCCCAGCCCATGCTAGCTCAGCAGAAAGCTGCTGGCTGTCACTGGCACTGGTGATGCTGTGCAGTGAGTCTGCCACTGTACAGCACTCAGCTATCATGGGCTGGGTTTACTAATGGATCTACACTAGGAAATGGGTTTTCTTGAAAAGTTCACAAAAGTGAGTGTTTTTTGATGGTGCCTGTTCAAGCATACTGTTTGTGTTAATGCTCAACTATCTCTCGTTAGCTTTATTTGGGGTTTCAGTTTCATTAAAAGTTAAAATTTGGAGGAGAATCAAACTGAAACCTCCCTTTATTCCACCTGTTTTTCAATTGTGCAAGTGGGTGTTGGAAGCAATAGAAAGTCTTGAGCTTACCTGCTGGATTTGGAGTGCATTAGTCATATGAAGAGATGACAACTGTGGGCACAGGCGAGATTTGAACGTGGGCTGTGTAGTGAAGTGCTTAAGCCCACAGTGGTGAGAGGACTGTGGGTGAAATGAATCAGTTTTTATGATGCTGGCCCAGTTTCTCCAGTGAGCAGTGAGTTGTGCCCAGACCCTGCTGAAGGCAAAGGATGCCCTGGTACATAGGCTGAGCTGATGGTTCCTGGGATCCACCCTGCATGGCTGGGCAAACAGAGGAAGTCCTTACATGGCTCTGCATTCCCATTTGGGCTGCCTCTGGAGAGGTGCCTGCCGGAAGACAAAGGTGATGATGCCACTTCCTTATAGAAAGCCACGAAATGTACCATGTAATTACATCTGGGCAGAGCAGCACAGGCGCCTTTCAGTTAGCATACGTGCCTAGAGAAGGCAGGCAGTGCCTGGGCTTGCAGGCATTTCAGGAGGCCAAATAGTAGAAACCCTCAGGAAAGCTTTTGTCAATGACTCAAGCCCTGAAATTACTAAAAAAGTAATAAATTGTGGTGGTGTCTTGTACCTGCTCCAGCTGTGGGACCACATAGGGCGGGAACAGGCAGCAGTTCTTGACCCTACTACTCTAGCCAGGACCTTGCCTGCATTGGTTTGCATCAGTCTTCCTTGCCTGGTTATCAAATCTCCACATCTTTTTGTTTGTGAGTGGTTATGCAAAAGTGTGAGTTATGTGCACAGGGGTAATTTCTGATTGAGTATTCATTTCTACCAGCATTTTTAAGATTTCTGCTTGCTTTTTCTCTTGTGTGATATTATTCCATGTACTCAGCATGCGGAAAAAAAGCACCATTGTGTGATAAGAGAGGTCTTCAGTAGGAATAGTGAAGAGGAAATAGTCTGAGTCAAAATGTTGCCATCAGCGTGTACAAACACGTGTGTAACTCCTTGGAGTTGTGCCACTGAATTCAGCTGGAAGTTTTACAGTGTGAGTATACTTGTCCAGCAGAATTAGTTTGTTGTATAAGACTTCTGTCATTTACAGTGTGCTCAGTTAAGCTGATTGGTACAGAATTACAAAGAACAATTGAGGGGTGGAGGGAAGCTTTCTTCATGAAGAGATCAAACAGGGAAGAATGTTAAAGTCACCATGTTGTTGAGAGTGAATGATTGATCCAGTCCTTTAACCAGTATCTGAATTGGGTGAACTCATTGCTGGGGTGAATGAATAGAATGTGTTCTAAATCTAGGTCTTAAAAACATCAAGATTCAATTCCTACTGCAGTCTGTGTGAATGTGGAGCAGAAATACAGATTCCTGTCTCAGGATCAGGGATGGCTGCTGTCAAGTGCTGGTGCAATGTTCCTGAGCTGCCTTTTAGTGTGCTGGCAGTGCAATGTGCACAGGGCCCCTGGAATACACACGCCGGCACTTTGGCAGATGGTAGAGTGCTCATACGGCTTTGTCATTTGTCACCTACAACCTCACATGCTTTTTTCAGAAGTATTTCCAGTTAGCCATTCCAGGCTTTCCTTTGTCCCTCTGACATGCAAAACACTGCTTCCCCACCCCACCAGTATTTAGACACTCTTTTAGGAACTAAGGAAAACCAAAAAGCTTCTTCCTGAAAGTGATTTAACATAAGCACATGCATTCCTATGTAATGTAGAATCATAGACTAGTTAGGGTTGGAAAGGACCTTAAGATCATCAAGTTCCAGCCCCCCTGCTATGGGCAAGGACACCTCACTAAACCATGTCACCCAAGGCTATGTCCAACCCGGCATTGAACACTGCCAGCTATGGAACATTCACAACTTCCCTGGGAAACCCATTCCAGTGCCTCACCACCCTTACACTAAAGAATGTCTTCCTCAGATCCAAT
>JASSUY010038827.1:0-18927 GCA_032466535.1 Forpus xanthops
ACCACCAGCGATGGAGCATTCACAACTTCCCTGGGCAACCCATTCCAGTGCCTCACCACCCTTACAGTAAAGAACTTACTCTTTATATCCAATCTAAACTTCCCTTGTTTAAGTTTGAACCTGCTACCCCTTGTTCTCCCACTACAATCCCTGATGAAGAGTCCTTCCCCAGCATCCTTGTAGGCCCCCTTCAGATATTGAAAGGCTGTATTTATCATATCATTCTATAATTCTATGATCTGGTCATTAATCCCCAAATTCGGGATGTGTATAAAGAGAAGGAAAAGCTGTCTCACAATACCATTCTGTAGAGATAAAAACAACTATATGGAAGACAAAGACACGATCCCTGGCCCACGTTACTTATAAACCCATGTCAAGAAAAAATTATGGATTTTCTTATAGGATCCTCAAAAGAGTTCCAGATCTCTACTTACACAAGTCAAGCCTGGCACCCAGTCAAGAGCTAGCTGGACATTTTCAAACCCTGAGATACTGAAGCCTATTGATGATGGCATACCTGAAAACTGCATCTGTTGCAGAGTTCATGGGGCAACACCACAACAAGGTTTCATAAGCAGAGTGGTTCTACTGCCTGCAGCCCTCCTAATGGTTTATTTTATCCCAATCAGGGATCTTTATTAATTAAGACCTCACCAAAGGATAAAAAATGCTCACCTGAAGTAGGGTCATATTTCTTCATAAGTGTAATATAAATCCTGTTGGCTCTATTAGCTGCTATAGAAACACACTCCATTTTAATGTTCTGGGGGCTCAAATGGCACTTTTCCAGTTTTAGTGCCACCCTGTCCCAGTTTTATTGAACTCCTAAAAGTGGTTCCTAAAAACGCTCTATTATTGTGCCTTTAAAAATAACAAGTTTTCAAAGCTATCAAAATTCTTTGAAAACTTAACTCTATTTTTGAGTCCTTTCCTCTCACTTTTGGATCTCCTTCCTGGTCTTTTCCACAAACCAAGAACCTTTACCCCTGTTCTTGGCCATGGACAGTTATTGAGACTGTAACACCAGCAGCACACACAAATGCCTGAGGTTCTCAGAAGAGTGATGGGAGCTGACTATAGAGAGCCCCAAATCAGGCAATTGAATAGCACCTACCTTGAAAGAAGGGTCTGTAAAAACCACCTACAACTGAGGACCTCTGCAGACAGATGGGCTCTGCAAGGGGGCTCACACAATAACAACTACTCACCTTGTAGAGCATTCATGTGTCAACAGACGTATGGACCATGCTGCAAACCTGTCAAACATGAAGTCAGTGACTCCAACGAGCTGATGAGAACACTTCCCAATGAGCCTTCAGGAATTCAAAGGTCTTTAGGAATTCAGGACTCATCTCTCATAGAAAAGTTCCATTAGTAAAGCCATCAATTTCTCTTCTTACTGCCAATGGTATCCCAGAGTCATTCTGCAACATCCCTCAACTGTGTCTTAACAAAGCACCTTTAACTGGGCCAAAATCCATCTGCTTTTTCCATAAAGGCAGCTGATGTCTTGAGTTCATATGAGGCGCACTGTGCTTTCTCTGCCATACACCTAAGTTTTAACCTCTCTGGTTTATATTTATGTGACAGCAAAAAAAAAAAATGCATATGCCACATGGCTGTGCTGGTTTGAGGAACAGCAACCAAGCTCTGTTGAAACCAGTGGAGTTCAACAGGCATATATAACTGTGAATGAAGTTGCAGAGCACCCTGGGCGTATGGGCTCACAGTGAAGAGTCAGACCTGGGCAACTAAGCTGCTTTATGAGGAGTTTGGATGGAGTAAAAACCTCCCTTTGTGTGCTCTCAGGCCTGATAAATCTTTAGGGAGTGAAGCAGTTTTTCACACATCTGCAACTGAAAGAGAACTCAGTTTTTAAATCTACAGTTATTACAAAACACGGTGATCCCTCTTGCAATCCCCAAGCATGTCCATATGCTACACCCATTTCAAACTGATGTGAAAGAAGATCTTTGTGCAACTGCCACATCTCAGCCTCACTTACTCCGTTTCCAAATTGAGACAACTTAAAGCCATCTCAACATGGGACACTGCCATGGTATTGTCAGAATGGAGAGTGACTTTAGCTTTTATGTATTGGGTCTGTTATAACTCACCTGCTCTCTAAGGATCAGCTATAACCTGAGAAGACATCAGTAACTACTTTGGATACGGAGCACATCCTGATTTCTATGCACATGATAGGCATGAAGAACAGCAGTGCAGAACCAAGTCTATAATGCCCATTTGAAGGGAAAATCCCTGTTCTTCTAAAGAGCTGAAGACAGAATGAGAAATAGGAGGATCTTCGAGAACGATGCCTCAAGTTCAAGTCAAATCAGTACATTGGCTCCTGCCTTTTGTAGCCAGATGGATTAAAACAAACCAAAAATAATAGAACAAAAAAAGTGGAACAATGTACACCCGGACAAAGAACATCCTGTGAACTGGAACCACAGCACATCTGGGAGCCTCATGTTGCTGCTGAGTAATGCATGACCTGGGGACACTGTCATTTTGTGTTTAACAAGCCTCCAGAGGGAAAGCTGACATTTGAAAGAGACAAAAACGCTTCTTCATGTGATGCCAATGCACCCTCTCCTGTTTCACTGGGAAGAGGGAGCATGTGAGCAACACAGACATGAGCTCATGTAGCTCCACTGATGTGAGCCACAGCCTCCCAGTCTTGATGCCAACTTCAAAGCCACGTGCCAAGAAACATGGCATCTCAAAGGACCTTTTCTGCTTCTGTTCTGCCCCGATTTCCATCAGTTCTGGATGGAAATATCAATCAAGGTAGAGGGACACTTGGAGAAGCTTCACAGTCACTGCTTGGAAGGCATCTGCTTAGTTTATTTCCTAATCAGTAATTTCCCTATAAGCCATCCTTTACACTCCACTCAGCAAACAGGTAGCATGCATGCAGATCTGGAACTGAAAAACTACAGGGGTCAGGAAGATTTGCTTGAGGTTCCACAGACCAACTATTTGCCATTGCATTCGATAGTGACACAGACAACTGAAGTGTGGAGATTCTCAGTCTTATGAGCAGTTCATGGCCCTCGATGCTGGGCATGGAAAAGGGCATGAGAGACTATGACCAGCTGGTTAACCAGCTTCCTTATGAGGGTGTAGCACATGCAGTGAGATGATGGCATAGCTTTGATTGAGAAGATTCTAGGGTTTGACCCCCCAGTTCTGCAAAGTAACAGACTAGAATAAGTTGTCTGAGGCTTAAAGCAGAACAAAATGCACCCACAATAGAAGCAAGCACCCTGAGACTGTGTGTGGATGATCCGTTAACACTGGAACTCCTTCACGTCTCCCTTTAAATCATCTTGAATATCTTTGGGCATGTTATAGGTCACCAAAATGCTTCTTTGCACCTCTGCATGGTAAACTTCCAACCATATGTTTAGACCTGCACTTTACCAGAGTTACTTACAATCTGTGGCATCCACATACAGTGGATTATTATAGTGAGCCTTTCATGAAGGCTGGCTACAAGAGGAACTGAGCTTTCTGGAGCACAGCAAAAGTCCTTAAGACCAGCTGAAGTTGTTTTCTGGCCCTGTTGTTTCCAAATGAAGTACTGGTAAGAAGAGGTTTCACTTTTTAAAAGGAAACATGTTCTCAACATGGTTCTTATAAATTAAACCACATCACTCTTTCATGACAAAGGAACTTCATGCATGATTGATGAAATATCCTAAACACTCTTACAGAGGGAAATGTAATCATGGGAAGACCAAAAGCAACATGCACCAGAACAAGGCCTGACAAACAGCATGGTGCAGTGAAAATAGGCATTTAGAACTTGAGGGAACTTGATGAACACTTGCTTACTATATATTTATTTATTTTAACTGGAAATAAAGAAACTCAGTGATGAGTCTTTAGGAGCTGGTACAGACATTTTTAAGTGTCACAAGAGACATGGCAGGCTAATTATTACTTGGTAGAAAGTATTACACCAAGTTTGGGCTCAACTTAAAGAGGGGAGATTTAGGTTAGATACAAAAAAGTTCTTTCCTGTGAGGGTACTGAGGTGCTGGCACAGGTTCCCAAGAGAAGCTGTGACTGCCCACCCCTGGCAGTGTTCAAGGCCACACTGGACGGAGCCTGGAGCAACCTGCTCATGTGGAAGGTGTCCCTGCTCATGGCAGGGGGTTGGAATTGGATGAGCTTTAAGGTCCCTTCCAACACAAACCATTCCACGATTCTGTGATGCTATTAGAGCTCCGCGGGTCTGTATGTAAACTCTGGCTGAGGAAACAAGCCATGCTTTGGTTACAAAACCCACTCTGAGGAGACGCTCATGTTTCAGCAGTGCTATGCAGATTCCCTCTGGCTCACTGGGAAGCCGGCTGCCAGCCTGTGTGTCACAGTCGAAGGTGCGAGGTGGTTTGTTCCATGTGAGGGTGGGAGGCTGCCAATCTTAAAAAGATCATTTCTGTTATTTGCAAACACAAAAATTGCTTTAGGCTCACTGGACAAGCCAAGGCCTTGATCAAAATCACATCCCGTTCATGGGGACAAAACATATATTCACTTTATCCCAAAAAGAAACAAGGGGGTATGGGGGAGAAAGGAGAGAGAATCTTTTTATCTCAGTTTAGCATGAAATACCATGCATGGCTGCCAGTTGTTTATCAACTTTTCCAGATCAACAATATGTTCTTTCTTAAGGCCTTTCATTAAAGAGCTTGCTGTCAATCTAACTTCCATTAAATAACCAAAACCAAATGGGGAAAAGTCTTAGGCTCTGGGCCTGTCACATGACACTGCTGTTTCAAGAGCTTTTTTGGTCATCACCCTACAGCTAGAGTGTTCTGGAGAATCTAATTCATAAATATTCATTGCTTTTGCTTTGGGATACTTGCCACATTCATCCCTTTTTTGGCTTTGCCTGTAATGGAGGAAGGAGCAGGCTTGCTGCTTGGGTCATCTTCACTCCTCCATTGGGTAGTTCCACTGCCAGTTCCCTTTTTGCATGATTGGTCCCTTCTTTGCATTGTACGCCCAAAGTGAAATAAAAACTCAAAGAAGCATAGCAGGAGGGAACTTCAAGTCAGGTAAAGAAAACCTGATACCAGCAGAAGAAGGATCAGTGAGAGAGATCAGGTATCTCTCTTCCAGCACTGGTGTCCTTTTGTCTACAAAACACATCTATTCTTCAGCTTCAAAAGATCTTCTGTGAACAAATACCATAAAGGAGAAGACACTTGTTTGCATAGGAAGAAGGGTGAATCAAAACAGGGTTTTAACAACTCTCTTCTCTGTTCCAGTGAGGGGAAAACCTGCAAATACAAACACACCAGATGTATCCCAGTTGGGGGTAGGAGAGAGAAGCACACAGGATATCAGCTTGTGTAACTATAATTACAGGGACTCTGTCAATCATTAAGGCAAAGTAACTGGCATTCCTTCCTGCCAAAATGAATTCTCACATGCACTGTGGCAGACCTTTCCAGATGGATGAGCCCTAAATTGCCACAGGCAAAGGAAACCATCCATGCAGTTAAACTAACACTAAGATGGAGCAGGATAAGGCTGGGAAGGATTGGCATGCGCAGTGACAACAGTAACAAGAACGGAAAGGAGAAAGTCATCAGTCATCTCTCTTCCTCTCCTAACAGCATCTTCCAGGTGGTCCCAAGCTTTAGGCATTTTATAATTTAAGGGTCATTGGTATGTATTCTTTTATACTACCCATCCTTCTGGCTGTGGCCTCACCTGATAACAGCCGCAGATAACAAGGGCAAAGAACCTTTAGTTCCTGACAACACCTGCTTTGCACAGGATGGAGTTAGAGCTCCAATGGGGCTGTCCTTGGGCGCTGTCAGCACTTGCAGGGTTGAGTCCTGCTGCTCTGCTGTCAGCTGCAGAGCCAGAGGAGGTTTTCTTCCTATGCCCACTCCCATGATCTTGAGCTATGCTGGATGGGGACATCAGAGACCATTGCACTGTGCCAGGCACATCTTTTCACCAAACCTGCCCCAGTGTATCCTGACTGGCCATCATTCCAGCAGCATTTCACATATTTAAACCATTGTATATCTTTTATATGATGTTTGAATTTCTCCATAGTTCCCTCAGGTCCATACGTTTTAGATGGTACAATATCTGCAATACCCCCAACAGAAACAAGTAGAAGCTGCCAATGCCCAACTAAAATTGAGAGAAATAACCCCACTGAATTTATAGTAAGTGAGGAAGTTAGTCCATGTTTTGAGTTCCTTCTATCTTTAATACCAGAGCTATGGCTTTTCTGCCCTTACAGCTGTCTGTCAGCAGTACTGAGGGCCATCCCATGAATTTTAATGCTTCTTGAGAGAACTTTAAACATATTTCTTAAAAATAAAGACATATTTAGAGTCTGTGCAATTTAAAAGCACCACATAAAGTAAGGATAATGGGCTCACGTTTTAAAAAGGAAGATTTACCATATGCCTTAGAAAAGTAGATGGAAGGCAAAAGACCTGCAGTTCTTACTATGCACTACTCACTTCTGGAAATGCACACCAGTGTTTCCATGCCCAAGGACTTGCTAGGAGAGAGAACAGTCTTCTTTTGGCCTTCTCCAGCTCTGAACTTGGCTCTCAGTCTACTGGAGAATATGTAAGCATCATAACTTCTGCTTAGGACAGAAGTTGTAGCCAAGTGGAACCAGAGGACAGCTCAGTACACTTAAAGACATTGCATTCAACTACTTCTCTAGCAAGCTGTCAGACACAAATTAGCAGACATCAGTATGGAGGGGAAGTGAGAGGTTCCATGGAAGTGTCCATGAGGTTCCAGGTAAATGGGCACTTCATAACTAATTTCTAATCTAATGTACAATCAATATACTGGAGTTTGTAGCATAAGGTATTTTCAACCATAGCAATAATCCAACTCCTTTACCATCAAGTGCAGACACAATCTTTAGTTTTCATTAGAAAACTAAGGGAAAGATCGAAAAAACTGATGCTTCAATGCTTTCCCTCTCTCCCTGTACAAGGCTTTAAAAGTATGTGAAAAGGATTAGCAATAAAACTGTGGAGCAAGGTCATCAAAAGATGCCTGGGTTAGCAATGTTTCCTACCCTAGAAACAGCCTGAAATGCACAACAGATATTATCTCATCCATTCATGAATGAGAAACACTGTAAGGACAGTCCTTTAGAGGCCCTTTTAAGCCTCATTACTGTGGTTCCTGCACCTTTGCTATCCTCACTGGATTAACGTATTCGGGTCTCAGCCTATAGAAAGTGATGGTCTTAAGTGCAATGGAAGATTACTTGTCCCCTTCCTCCCTACCCTGTTGACTGATGTTATTTTCTGACTTACTCCAGACAATCACTACTCTGATAGACCACTGATTAAACCCCTCAAAAATGCTATATCATAACTAACATTGTGGCCTTCATTCCCGCAACAGTGCCCCTCCACGTTGAGGTTCTGGACAGATCATCAGCCTTATCTTTGAGCTTCCTGCCTGATGTCACAACCCTACTGTTATTTAAACACAGTTTTGTATTTAATTTAATTTCCTTGGTTTTGTTTAGCTTTGATAAAGAAAAGGAAATCTTTTCTAATCGCTTCAAAACAAGCCCATTGACTCAAGATCAAGTTCAATGAGCTATCAGGACCAACAGGATACTAATGGCTAATGCAAAAGTCTGAGAAAGAGTCATGGGAACAAAAGGCATTGGAGGAAGAACAACTTGTCCTTTAAATGTGTAAAGAGGAAGTGGGATGCAGAGAAAAGCTCTGAACTGAAAAGCAAGAGGGACTGTGACAGAGAATAAAGGGACAGGCTGAGTTGAGAGTGAGACAGCAACATAATGGACTGAGCATTGTGTATGTATAGGTATGCGCATGTATGTATATGTGCAGGAGCATTGGAACTGGATGATCTTAAGGTCCTTTCCAACCCTAACTCTTCTATGATTATATATATGTACATACAAATGATAATAACTTTTTCTGTCAAGCAAGGATACTAGGAAGGAAGAGTGATCTATAAACGCAAAACATCAAGGAACTGAAACCAAAGCATTTCTGGAGTTGGAAAATGTCTACATAGCAGCTCCCAAAAGATGCAATCACACATGTTTCCAGAACATCAAGTCATCACTTAATGTTGACTTAGCTACGTGTCAGTGTGGAATAAAAAGTTTTAAGACATTGAAAACATAAAGGGGTCAGCTCTACTGAACTAGGTCAACATCTAGAGTCTGAACCTGGCAGAGAATCCTGAAACC
This sequence comes from Forpus xanthops, assembly GCA_032466535.1. Classification (NCBI taxonomy): domain Eukaryota; kingdom Metazoa; phylum Chordata; class Aves; order Psittaciformes; family Psittacidae; genus Forpus; species Forpus xanthops. The sequence goes on from JASSUY010038827.1 coordinate 8,252, forward strand.
CTTTGGTCCTGAGAACCGGCTGTATGACAGAGCCCTGTCCACAAGTCTTTCCATGAGCTTCAAAGGACTTTGGCCCCTATCCCAGAACAGCTACGCAGGCTAGCTAAGGACAGGAGTACTCCTACCAGAGAACAGCATAAAGAATAAGCCCAAGTCATAAAAATATTGTGCTAGCAGTTGAGAAGGGCAGAATAAAAAAGTAAGTGAAGAAACAGATTAAGGCCAAACAGTCACATCAGAATTACCCACGTCTCACGGATGTGCAGGGACACTTTATCTAAGAATTCACATGAAAACCAAAACTGCAGGCATCAGAACCCTTCCAGTAATCACTGTCCACACCTCCAGCCAAACTGCTTTCTCTCACAGCTGTGAGTCCAACTCTTTAAAATCCTCCCAAGTATCAAGCATATTGGCCTCGATTTGCAAATCTCCACTGATGCATAATAATTAGTCAGATCTTCCCTCCAACTTACCCCATGCAAAATCCTCAGAGCACTTTTACTGCATCCTATCTGCTAGTACAGAAACACTGTTATGACATCCAGCTTTTAAGGCAGTGCTAGCTCCTTATTTACTAGCTCTACAGACCCAAAAAATCCCTGGCTCTTTTCATCATTTGCTAAGAGTGCCAAGGGCATTTTTTCTCCATTGCTACTAATTCACATGAAGGGCCCTTGGTCATGCTCAGTAATAGCTGTGCCTTTGATCAGCACCCAGGTCAAATACCACGAGAACTGCCTTCCAAGAAATCCTTGGCTGCTCTGTCTTCCATCATCCTAAAGGTAGGCTCTGCCAACAGAATGGCTAGGGATTTCATTACCTTTACTATATGAGGTTCTTTATAGACTTCAAGCTCATCTTTATTAACTCTTCTCCACACATTTTCCCTTACATTCTCCATAAAATACCTATTTCAGGGCTTTGTTCAAGTTATTTAGTGGTCATTCTTCCAGCTAAGGAGAAGTCCAACAACTTGGATCTCGCAGCTTGGTTTCTCTCACTAATTTGGACCTAAGAGTTACCTGCGAGAGAAAGTAACATCATTCTTGCTTTTAACAAGCCTTAGTTTCCTCTGAGGTGTTCAAAGCATTTAGAATCAACAGAATCTAGTGTATTTATTAACTCCCACTAAAGCTTTCCCCAGATGATCTTAAGCTAACAACTGGGTTTATTTCCTTCAAATTTAAGCACTGTTTGGAGTTTGTTTTTTTATTTGCAGCACCTTCTGCTCTCCAACTCTCTTTTGAGCCCTATTTCTTCTCTCTCATGACAACGCACCGGCATGGTCAGAAAGGAAATGTAAACCATTTAAATTCACACCATCCTGAGAATTTCACATTGAGTTCATTAATCTCTACATAGTGGCACTAAAAGCATCAGGAATGGTACTTAAGCATCTCTCTAGCTTAAACCTTCACTGAGGTCAAGCTGAGCAGAATGTGCAACTTTTGCCATTTCAACCAGTTCATATTTACACCTTTCTAATACAGGTTTTCAAGCTACCCAGATGCTTTTCCTGCTGCAAGTCAATTTGTGACAAATACAGAAGCTTTCTTAAACCTCCCTGGAAGCTACAGAGCAAACAGACAGACCTACACACACAGACACATATATGCTCGTCACAGATTATACATTAGGCAGAAGTTCTCCCCTGTGAGTGTGCTGAAGTGCTGGCACAGGGTGCCCAGAGAAGCTGTGGCTGTCCCATCACTGCTGTGTTCAAGGACAGGTTGGACGGAGCTTGGAGCAACCTGCTGTAAGTGGAAGGTGTCCCTACTCACGGCAGGGGCTGGAACTCAATGAGCATTAAGGTCCCTTCAAACCCAAATCATCCTGTGATTCTGGTTCCTGCCTTCCCTTGAGCCCCCAATGGATCAAGTCTCTCCCCTCTGTGAAAAACATTCTTTTTAAAGCAGATTGGACATAGGTTGTACAGAGAAGGGAAAACGATGCAACATTTCTTCCATTCTGCTTTCTCCCTTGTTCAGAACTGGGCATAGTCACTTGAAATTCATTCCAGCTTCCAAACCCCATCAGTTTTTAAAGTGTCTGAGTTTGTGTAGGCCCTCCTGTTTTCAATAATGCTGCAGGAACACTATCAGCCCCTGGTGCTTTATTGCTCCTGAGCATTGTAATTGTCTCTCAAATCTCCTCAAAATGTGGTATTTCTCCAAAACAGCTGAGCTGTCTGGATTATAGCCAGAATCTCCTTTTTTCTCCACATCAACTATTAAAGAGATCACAGTATTTTCCTCTATCTTTTTATAGTTACATTAAAATTTCCACTTTTGTCCTTAATCATGCTCACTCACTCCTCCACACATGGATATTCTTGTAAAACGGATTCACATTATTTATACTTCTCTTCTGTCATCTCTGCCATATTTTACTACCTGGTGCATCATTTAAGTTGTCCTTCAGCTTTATTGTAACTCTCAGTTTAGAGCTCAGAGAGCTCAGCCCAGCCATTTCCTTGCTACAGGTTATGGAAGGAGCACCATCGACATCCTCCCAAGCTCATCACTTTGATCAAAACAACCTCGGTGTTATCCTTCTATTCTGAAGAAAGGACATATTCACCGACAGCTTCAAAATGAGAACTTCTGAACACTGTCACTCACTACAAAGACTTCACCTATTTCATGCTCTTTAGCATTCACAACTGAGTGTGTTTCTGGAGAGAATTCCACAGTGAGGGCTTGGGCAACGCCAGGATACTATGATTCTATGACAATATGGGGTCCAGTCCTTTGACTTAGTGTTCCTTTCCTGTATTATACAAATAAATTGGAGATACTAATTTTTCATACAATCAAGGCTATGTATGAAACTTACTCATTTCATATCACTTGGAGGCTTTCTGGTCACATCAACCCAGAAGTTCCACACTTCAAATTCCAGTCCTCTCTCCATAGAACCGACTGCTTGGGGGGTAGTTTGTTTGATGGGGGTTTTCAGTATTTAATTAAGCTTTATTTGTCCTTTAACCTTCAGAATATCTGACTTATGAAACATTCCTGCCCTATCTATCCTATCACACTTGTTCTTGCAGTCATAGGAGCATCAGGAAAGTACCTGGGTGTGAGATGTGTAATGCATCTTGAAGGATTTTGATGTCGAGTGTTTATGAAAGCCAATCTAGTTACAATCTGAAATGCAACACATTCAATCCAAGATTCACAACACTTTGGAATACAAAACAGTCTGAAGCCAGTAAGCGACAAGCTTGATATGATGGTATTTGCACATCATTCTCCTTAGATGTCAGAAATACACTAAGATCCCTTTATTCTGCCCAAGTGAAAAAGGCACAGCTCTGTGTCAGTATCCCAGAGGGAAAGGAGGGGGATGTTGCAGACCTCTTTACACATGAATCCGGGTTTAGAAACAACATTACAATGAACAACTAGTGCTTGTCTATACCATTGTGCTCAGCTGAATGGAAGCAGACCAGTTCATTTCAGTACCATAATAGGTCCTTTAATGCTCATTGCGGAAGCAGTTGTTTCTAAGGACAAATTAATACAAAATCAGAGAAAAAAGTTCTATCTTGGCATTGAGAAGTGCAAAACACCAGTTTTCAACCTGTTGAGTTTCTTAGTATGATCATGTTTTGACCAATGAAAACCATATAAAATCCTACAGTTTAATTCCTTTTCTTTATAGGATTATTGGGCTTTTTGCTGTTCTGGTGCTTCAAATGAGGCAGCTTCTGTTAACCTTGTTTGGAAAGAGACCCCGTGTGCTTACACATTTAGGGAGTCCAAATACTGCTGCTGTGCTTAAGATTCTTCAATAAAAACATATACAGAATGTATGAACATCTTTGTTCCCTAGGGCTGTAACTAGAAGATCTTAACGTCCTTTCCAACCCTAACCATTCTATGATTCTAGATTACATCAATTGCTATGTGCAGCTGAGATTATTTAAGTACGTAAAATGCAGTGTCTTTTTAAGATGTTCAAAATGCTTTTAGCACTAAATGCATCCACACAGAGAGAGATTCACAAACTAGTCTGAATCCCTTCTGTTTAGAGCTGGTGGCACCTCCTAGTTCACAAGGGTTAAGGCAGTACTCACTGCAAGAAGAAAGTGCATTCAGAATCTCCAAACTCCTTTAAATCTGAAGCTCTCCAAGTTCTGTTGAGTTGTTGTGGAAAAGCTCAAGATGAAGAGTTTTCAGTTATGTATTTTACCTAAAGGAAACTTGGCAAAGCCCCTTGAATACTTCCTTTCTATTCATCAAGATATCAAGACAGTACTATCCCACCTCCTTATATAAGAACACCAGGAAAGGCAGCGGGTGCAATTCCTCTCCCTCACACCAAAAGGCAGCTTGGGATACCACCAAAGCCAAGGGTCACTTTGCAGTGATCTCATCGGCATGACACTTTCCCTGCCAAAAGCAATTCTCTGCAAAGGGACTTCCTGGATAGATAAGGATAAAGAAGCCTACTGAGTATATTGTTATTCCAAAGCCTAACGGATGAAACACATGGATGTTGAGCAACTCCTGGAGACCAGCTCAGTGCATGAGTGCATCGCTTTAGAATCAGCACCTCAAGCTTTGTAAGCAAGAAACTCCGGTTCTTTTTCCTTTAAAGTCCATTTGTATGGAACCTAAGGAGAGCTTTTATGAAGAGGCTTGAGCAAGATAGGCCCTGATGAAATAATGCTCAAGTTTATAGTGTTGGTTCAATTTTTCCTATATACTTTAAAGAGTGCTTGAGCAAGACTGTGTAACGAAACATCGACTTATAAAAGTGTCATTCGGCTGCTCTGTATCTGCAGTTGGGATCAGTGTCAAGTCCTTGACAAAGACAAAACGCAAGTGCTGTCATACTTTGTGCACACAGCCAGTAGTTCAGTAATGGCTTTTATTTAGGAGAGAAGAATGAGGAACAAAAGAGAGGCTCTCAGAAACATCGCAGTAACCCCTTGAAAATAGGAGCCTTTTTCTTCTAGAAAGCTCCTAAACATCTTCTTCATAAGAACTGTAGGATCTGTTAAAAGTTTAACAGGACTTTAGACAGCAATTACAAATGCCTATAAAGTCTCACTGTGTGCCTGGATTTGAGGGATCCTAGGACACTTCTTGCTCTCTTCAAGGTTTCATCCACAAACTTGCTGAGGGTGCCTTTGTCCCTCCCAAAGCCTCCTCTCTGTTAAGCCAGCCAGTCTCCATTTGCTTCTGCAAGCATCATTTTCCTATTAGAAATGATGTTTTTATTACACTCCTATCACGCTGAGTAGTGGGGGATATTACTTCTCCAACAGCTGGAGTGCAAGGCCTCTCACCCTATGGGGATTTGGCAGTTACCAGTTGCAAACTAAGTGGAGCAGCAAGCAAGCTCTGCAAAGAGGATGTCTTTACTGTCAGCTAATAGCACACAGACCACTCCATTGCTGCACAACTAAAACCAGGCCACTACTTTGCTTTTTAAGAGACAATAGGTCTCTTTCTTCCCCTCCTCCAAAACAGGCCAGGCACAATAGCTCCAAAATAAAAACCTTTTGTGTGCACATATGATTGGATTTCGAGCTGCCCGGAGTACAAGGCTGAGTTTTTCAGCTCCTCGCAGCAGCTGCCAGTGTTTCTGACAGCCAGTGCATGGATGGGAGGACTGAACATCCTCCCGTGTGTTATCTACTATGGGGTTTATTTTTAAAGCAGAACTGTCAAAAGACTGCTTCAGGAATTGCTGCCAGCCCTCCTGGTAACCCCAATGTGTTCTCCTTATGGAAGGAAGTTCAGCAAGCAGAGCCACCTCCTGGCTTTAGAGAACCTACTCTGGGCTTAAGCAGAAACTTGGAAAGCCAAAGGAAAACTCTGGAGATAGAATAAGGGAAAAAAACCCAACACAAAGCCTCTCAGAAACAATAGAAAGACTCTTCTCAGACTCATATAGGAAACAGTGGTACTCAAAAAAGAATGAAACCCATACAACCTATTTCTCTTCTTCTCATCTTTTCCCCTTCCTCAGTTCTTTCCTAAGAGAGAAGCTCCTCAAATCCACTTTTATACATTCCCTGCATGTGGTTACAGCCAAGCACAAGTGATCACTAACGCAGCCTCAGGTATCTGGCTACAGAAGTGGCTCTGCAGGGCTTAATTTGTGTTATCTGAGGCAAGGTCCTCTTTTGATGTTTTTAGTAAGTACTAGCTAGGAAAGAAGTAAAATATAGTGATTTTATTTTGCTACTGTTCGTTTTTGATGAAGTTTTTCAGTTGTACCTCATCTTTATAAAGACTTTTCAAACTAAAGCTTTGCTGTAGATTGTTCTGAGGAGAGTGTCCTGAACGCTACCTGAAGAGCTACTAGATGTCTACATTCAGATAGGCCACCCTGTGAACAAACAAGTGTCTGTCTCATAGGAAAGAGGTTAGAAATCCAGCCCAACTGCAGAGAGCTTTTTCTTTCTAGAGGACTGCTAGTTCTCTGTGCTTTGTACCACTGGAGATACGACACTGGAGAGGTGAGTGGGTTCCTCACTTGTCTCACTTTATCAAACTCCTTGGACGTATGAAGGCAGGCTGCTTCTGCCTCCATTAAACACCTGTACTAAATCTCAATGTGTCCCTGCATGCACAGCTAACCTGGTGATCGTTGCCTTACCCTAAAGAAGCTCCACGAACTTAGAGAAGCTCTAAGATGGTTCTTTAGCCACCTCTCAGCTTTGGCACAGCAGTCTCCAGCATCTCTGCAGATGATGCAACTAAACCCAAGAAGCTGGAGACAGGATCTCAGGAGGTGACAATAGACTTTGAGGTACAAGACCCAAACTTCCAGGTAGCTGCACAAATGGCTCTGAAAATCCATGCTTTTGTTGGAAGAAATATTGAATGTCTTTGAGGAGAGATCTCAGAAGCTGTGACATCTTTCAGTCATTGGTGATTGTCACGTTCTCAATGGTCAAAGATTTTAGAGGCCTGTAATGTCATCTCCCAGCCTCTTATAGCAAGATGCGACATTTCACCCTCAAACTTCTATGTGCTGTCACTTGTTCCTAGGAAAGCCATTAGTCCTGACACTTCATTCCCAACCAGAACAGAGCAGGGATTCCACTGGTTCACTTCTCTGCCATGCCATAAGTACGGGACGGGCATGATTTTGGTTTCTGGCGCATGAATTCTTTATCAAAGACTAGATATTTGCCTTACAGGTTGCTGACCACTGAGTCTAAGGGCTTCTGCACAACCATATTGACAAAGGCTGAACTGGAGTCTAATAGTACTCAATACTTTCTTGGCTACAAAAGACCTTTGAGGAAAAACTTAAGGCCATACTTAGAGCATGGAAAAGGGCTCTGTATTCTGCTCTGAGATAAGGCTGACCCAGGCTGACAATGGAGTGCACCTCTAGAAAGTAGGCAGCTATATTTTTTGGCACCAAACTTAAGGTTTGCTCTTCCTAAGGCTTATAAACCTATTACTTCAAGTGTAAAAAACTGAAACAGAACTGATTGATTCTGGGGAAAGGAAGATGCTTGCAGTGGGCTTTTATTCTAGGTTTGTCCTGCTTGGAGAGGAGGAAGAGAGAACCCAAGCCCAGGGTGTTGCTCTACCTCATCTTTCACAGGGAGTAACAGAATCTGAATGTCTTTTGGATCACAGCACTGGAGTCAAACATTCTCCTCCTCACCAAGCCCCAGGGCTGCAGCAGTTTCTAGCTCAGGCCTATCTCTAGCAATCACTCCCAGTGTTTGCAAGCAAGGGAATAGAGCTGCTGCCATTCACCACATGCTGTCACAGGCTAAGCCAGGGGCCTCCTGCCTTGTGATTGCTGATTTCAGTTCATTTCTCTGATTTACAGTTTCCTGATTTGCAGGTTGTTAAAATACTTGTAAAAAACATTGGTCTGGAAAATGTTCCTAAATAATTATGTTGATGACTAAAAATCAGCCTGAAAGGGCTTTAATTCATAGCAGCTTATACAATACTGGAGATTTAGGGAGAGCTTTTATTCTCAACTCATATTTTTGATGTTTCATTCATGTTCATATCCTGTACTACAGACCCCAAAGTGAGTTTATAGGGCTAAACTCTAATTCTACAGCCAGGAACTAGTTCATTCTCTGGAAGAACTTTCTTAGGCAAATAAATTCTTCTATCAGAAGTTTAGTGTTGTGTTTATGTTCTGGAGGCCTTGCAAGGAATTAGAGTCCTTTCCTCTCTGGATGGGGATTGTGGGAATTGAAGAGTGTGTTAAAATAAGGAGTCTAAGCATCAGTGAGACACAGGTCAAGAGGTGCCCTGTTTACTTGCTGCAAGATCACAACTTAAGTCTGTGCTATGGTATTTATGCAGTACAGCCTGAAACAACTTGGATCTGCAAATGAGCCAGACATATCTAAGACTATTTTGATTGTTACCTTTGGTGTTGAGAGGAGAGAGATCTGTTGTCATTAGCCCAGGGTAATGTTTAAGCCTGCTATAGTGTCATCTCAAGTTTCTTATTTAACCAGTCCCAGCTGTGTCAAATCCTGCCTGCAACAGACCTAGAAGCTGGAATTAACCATTGAACCTCCCAAAACATATGACTGCTTGACTCTATTATAAGGTCTGGTTAGGACCATTTTGATGTGTTCTGCTGGAAAATGTCTTTGTTAAAACACTTCAGAAATGCTTCTGTTACTTAATGCCAAGACAGCTCAGAATGTCCCAACCTGGCCAGGATGGAAGATGGACTTTACCACAGCCCAGGGGAGAAAGTTTAGTCTATTGTGAGCTGCTTCTGGCTCTGCAATGACTCTCATCAGGGAAAAAGCTTGTGATTCAGTGTTTTTAAAGAGTAATAGAAACATTTTCTGCTCAGCTCTGTCTGCAAGCCTTATGTTATTTAAAGGCCACAGCTTGCAGTAAAAGAAGTTAACACAAATATCTGACTGCATTCAACAAGCAGGATGGAGCAGTTTCTGCATTAACGTAATGTGGAAGTACAGGAGCTTTCCTGTCAGACACAGGCATGCAGTTACTGACACATCTCCATGCAGCACTGCACATCACGGCATGGTGTTTCTATGCTCCCATCAGCACAACCCCACACTGCCCCGAGGTGCCAGAGGCTCAGGTGAGAATTTACACAGAAAAACAGAACTTCTGGAGGTCTTGGTAATATGGAATTCCTAAAACTTTGGATCTTGCTTAGCAGCATAATGTATTAACAGAAGCCCTGGTTAGTTAGTGCAGGTGTCTGCTTGGTCTGCCAAGAGGGAGGCATGAGGGAGTGGAGCTGTTTTCAGCTGGAAGCAATTACCTTGATGACTGAAGGAACCAGAGCTTTAAAAACAGTCTCCTCTTGCATTGGAAAGTTAGATATGCCCAACATCTGTATCTGTCAGGACAGATCTAAAGGAGAGGATTTACCAGCTGCTCTGATGTGGTAGACTCTTCTCTGAGGAATAGTGCATCCTCCTCATCCTGCTGTCAGGAAACATTTGCTTTACTTCATTCTTCTATTCTCATCACACCCCCTTGTGCACAGCAAGGATGTGCTGAGACACTGTGCTAGCTTCTTGAAGACCGCTGGGATCAGATGATCCTGTAAAGCGATCTTCAGCAGGAAGGCAATCTGCATGTAATGTACCCCTGAGCTATGACTGCCCTGGCCTTTGTGAAAGCTGTTTTGGGACTGCAAATCCATCATATGCTCTTGGGAGACTTTACAGGGTCTACTACTGCAGTTATCTGCAAATAAAAGCAGGGTCTGGGTTAACTGCAGAAGACTCCACAACCTTTAAGCATGCTGTATGTGCAGAATCACACGCCAGCCTTCCTTGAGGGGAGAGCAGTTGAAAGATCCAATGAATTACACTAGATCTAAACAGAGACAGAATTCAGAGGTTATAGACTTCTTGTGCTATAAGTGCTCTGGGGCAAGTATAGCAGTAAGTAAACCGAGTTGCAAGCAATCAGCTTGGAAAACGGTACATTGAACGAATGCCCTCTGTATTAAATTAAATTAAAGAGAGTTTATCTACTAGAGAAATTGATGAAGCAAAGAAGAAACAATGTCCTGATGTAAAGCCTTCATCCAACTTCGGCATGTGAAACAGTAGAATGGTGGAAAGTGATCTAGTTCCATGAAGGAAGAAAGCAGGATCTTAAGAACTGCCACATTATGGCTGCAAAGACTATGGTGGGCAGAAAGGAGAAGAGCAACAGCTTGAAAGTAACCCAAGGTGAATTTGGAAAGCAAACATGCGTATTTCTGAGGAACAGACATGCAAAGTGATGCTGTAGTATCTGTAGTGCCAAACAAGCTGATGTGCTTGAGCACCCTGAGATCAGAAAGTTTTACCCTCTAATTTAGCAACTTCCACAGCTGCAAGCAGTTTCATTTTTACATATCTCCTTGTGTGCAAGTGACAGTATGGAATTAGACAGTTTTAGCACAAAGATGTGGGTCTTTCCAATGAGGTAGAGAAATCTACTCTGCTCTACCAGAACTTTCACTACTTATATCCCTTAAGGGGTCCCTTAAGGAACTACCAAGGATGCAGCATAGACTTGAGGTTGAGAGTTTTTAAAAGCCATTTCCACTTTGTTATTAACATGTGTGAATATTGGATTTTATTATTTCCTCTGGTTTTATGACTATTGCAGACTATTCAAAAGCAAACTGAAAAACTCATTTATTGCCTGGGTTTGTTTTGGTTTTTAAACCTGTAA
>JASSUY010038827.1:18956-59522 GCA_032466535.1 Forpus xanthops
TCACACTCAAACCAAGGAGAATGATTAATAAATTAGAAGAATTAGCCTGTAAGTCTGAAATCAGCCACAAATGGAGGGGTAGGAGTCCATGTGGAGCTGTAAGGTCACTTATGGTTCTGAGAACCCAGTGAAATTGTGCTGTAGCTACTGACACACACCTCAAAGGTCTGCCAGCTTTGCTAAGGCTTCCTGCCCTCTCCAGATGACCAACTAGGCCGATGATCTCCTGATAGCAGGTTTTCTTGATATACTTCCCCATCCTGATACTTTGGGTCTTGCTAGAAAACAGATGTTCCTGGAGTACTTGACAATCTCACTTCGAACACTGACAGGAACCAGAGACTGGAGAACACAGAAATAAGAAACATTTTTTTACCCTATTATTATTGCACCTGGTCATTTTTGAGCCTTGATACTGGGGACTAAGATTTGGGCAAGGATCCAGATTGGCTCTTCCCCATGAAATCCATTCTCCTGTCCCCACATGCACATAAAGGTGAGCATTACCAAGGTGAGCATTAGGTCTAGTGTTTCAGTCTTAAATCTCAAATCCCTTGCTTGGGTTTCTGAGCCAAACGTTTGCTAGGGGAGAGACACGCACAGCAGATGAGTTGCCTTCTTCCAGGATATCTGTTTCTACTGAATGTGTGGCATCGCTGGCGGTGTTCAAGGCCGGGCTGGACATAGCCTTGGGTGGCATGGTTTAGTGGGAGGTGTCCCTTCCCACAGCAGGGGGGTTGGAACTGGATGATCTTGAGGTCCTTTCCAACCCTAACTATTCTATGATTCTATGAAATTGGAGATTGAGCGGCTCTAGATGGTTTGTCCAAGACACCAGCTAACTGAGCAGCAATGCAGCCCCAACCTGACCAAGTAGATGGTAATGAAATGAAATCATTGCCCATGCCACCTGCATTTCAGATAGCTATTTCTTCAGCACACAAACTCAGCCCAGTTAACTGTTTTGGAGGAGTTTCTTCAAAGGATGTCAGAAGTGGGAGAGGGATGCTGAAGGCAGCTCAGGAAACGTCTGTACCGAGATGATGCACTGCAGGCTGTAAGTCTAGGCTGTATCTATAGAGATCTAAACACATTTTTTTCCTGTCATGCCTTCCCTCTCTAAACAAACCCCTTCAGCTTTTCCACCCAGAGACAACGACATTTGACTGCTTACAGGATGCTTTACAACTTAAAATGCATCTTTTGGGTTGGAAAGGTTTTCCAGTATAGCAGGCTGCTGTGCAAGCTTTTAATGGCTTCAAGAATCATTTCATCAAAAAAAGGGTGTTTTGTACACAAATTATCATAAGTTTAGACAATTATCACTTGAGTAATTGGGAACCTCTCATTCAGTCAAACAGACAGCACCTGATAAGGTTAATACATATCATTAAAATAGACTACTCTCAGCTGTATGTGTATTAGACACAACCATATTCTGGACCTCTGGGCTCCCTGAAAGAACTCTTGTGTCTTGGCTACTGCCCAGTTCAACACGAACTGAATATGGGCTCCTAGGCTGGCCATCAATAATAAAGCTTGAACCTGGGGCCTCTGGAAAGGAAAGCAGCGAACCCTGAGGTAAACAGCCAAGACCCATCAGATGGGATGCAGGTTACACTTCCTGCTGCTTCTGGGGTGGTTGGGTTGGAGTTTCTCACTTCCCCACTCCCCAGACTTAGGCCAGAACTTCTGGTGTGGATGGTGGGGGGACAAACCATCCCAGGAACCTGATCCACATGAGAAACATCCTGTTTTGTCAGCAGATAACACACCTGCTTGTACTGGCACACCTGAGGGACAGCCTGTGCTGCTGCCAAGGATGGTGCTCTTTGCCTAGGGGCCTTAGATTTGTCAGTCAGGGTGGCAGTAAAACCCTGAGGTAAAAAGTGCTTCCTTTGTGTCAGGCTGCTCCTGCAATGGGAACTCTGCACAAACCATGGCAGTGCTCTGTGCCAAACATTCTGTAGGAATAAAAGGCAAAATAAGTGACTTAAGTGATGCTACTGGCTTGCTTCAAATTATTCCAAATTAAGTCATTTTTGAACTTAAAACCTTTGGTTTAAAATAAACCAGAGAGTCATCAGGGAAGAAAAACCTGAGTGCCATGAAAACTGAGCTGTGAGTTCATGGATATGATTCATTTTCCCCTTTCCATCCATTCAGGGGCCAGCCAACTCCATCTCTTACCTGGCCTTTCTTTACCCTGAAACTCAGAGTAATGGGAGGAACAGAGTTGTTGATGTGATGGGATGTTTGTAGAAGGCTCTGCTGTGGCTATCCTGTGAATTGTTCCTGACATTCCTCAGCTGGTATGTTGTTTCTTTGGGTACAGACAGGTATATTGTACTGATTGTATTGATCTAGGCCTAAACAGTAAGTCTGGATGGAATTAACAGGAGGCTTGGACAAAATCATGTCTCTCCATTTTTTTTAAGCCAAAGATGAAGAGATCTCTCACATGCACACCCCCTGCATACACACAACCCTTCCAGAGTGTTGCATGAACATCTGAAAGCCCCGTGATTCCAATTTTGATTGCTGATGCTCACTTTCACCACATTTAAATTTGCTCCAAACTGTCTACTCCTAAGAACGTCACTCTTCACAATGTGTGTATGGATATTAATCTTCCCAAACAGAATTTAAACGGCAGGGTGGACCCCTCAAGCTAATGTAAGGGAGGTGATGCCCCGTCTGGTTTTAATTACAGCTAGCTTTCTTAATGAGGTAATGTTCTGTTGTGCTGGGTTATCTCCTAGAAGACGGGGCAGCAGGCGAGCTGTTGGGGTGGGACACTTGAACAACATCACAGGCAGGCTGTTTAATGTTAGCACTGTCATTCATCACCCGGGCTCTATGGAGAGCCTGACAGCCGGAGCACGTCCTGTGGGGACTCCATCAGCCTCTGGCGTGCTGCTTAATGCAATTTAGACAGATGTATCAAAGAGGCAAGCGAGACCCTGCTATTTGGACAGCATTTATAGCATCCTGGGCAAATAGTCAGGAAATGTTCAATAATGTGGCTTGCACAAGTGTGGCAAGAGGCAGATTCTTAGGATGATGGGTTGCCAAGAGAAATCCTGGCAGTGCCTCATTCCAGCTTTTAGTCACACGCTGGGTTTGTTGTTATTGTTTGAGGACTTTTTCTTTTGTCTCAGTTTGAGGTTTCCAAAGACCAGATTGAAGGTGACTTGAATACACCCATCTGGCTCCTGATCCAGTGGATGAACGTGCACAGCAGAACCCCTGGTCTGCTCATGCAGAGCATGGATCCGGGCATGGGGCCTGCTGGCTGCTGCATTACCTTCCCAGCACACACAGCAGTGCAGAGCTGACTGCTGGTGCAGCCACAAATGCTCTGCTCCTGATGCAAAAGCGAGCTGTGGTGTTTGGGCAATCAGGGAGCAAACACCACTTCAGACAAGGAATTTACTGGGAATTCCGGCTACAGAATGGGATCCAGCCTGGTACGCTGATAACTCTGTTACGGAATTCAAGAGGGGCTCTGCAGAGTATAGTTCAAGTATACCTGTTTGATACTTAAAGAATATTAATTCCCAAATTTTGTAATCAGGACCTCTTCCTGATAATTTGAGGATACCACAGACCTGGACCTGGTTCTCCCCTTGGGGTACTGGCTGTGTTAAGTGGAATCATGGAATCAGTGAGGTTGGAAAAGACCTTTAAGATCACCAAGTCCAACTGTTCCCCAGCACTGCCAAGGCCACCACTAACCCTCTCCATAAGTTACACAGTGGAATTTATCACTCTGAACACCAGAGCCTGGATCAGGGAAGCAGATACCCTGGGAAAAATGGGGTTCTGCTCTTTCTACTCAGTGTCCTGATGCCCAGCCTGGTTGCCACAAGCTGCCACAGAAATCCTAGCCAGAAGCCATGTGTGTGCTGAAAGCAGATGTGTTTTGTGGCACTGGTGTTTTGCTGTTTAAGTCTAAAACTTCCCTGCCAGGACTGGGAGAAAAGCACAGGGTTAAAGCACTGCCCTGTGGGCTGCTGGCAAATGGATGTGTAGTGTCTAGAGGGGAAAAAGCTCCAATGGGCCTGGAAAGGGAATAGTTGTGATATGTATTTTCAGCCTAAAGACCAAAGCAGCCTGTGTGAGGGCCATGCACCTCCCCATGTCTTGGGGTGTCAACCTCACCTGTGAATTCAGCTTTGGCTCAGGGCTGGTGCATAAAGATGGAAAACCCATCTGGGCCTTGCAGCCTTGGAAAGCTCTTTGATGATGTTTCCAGCAAAAGCAATGCAGCATGTGCAGGACCTTGCATCCTGTTGCTAACAAGTCTGCTTTTACACCATTCTGCTACACTTGTTAACTTTCATTTACATATTTTTCCAATAATCTTTTTAGCATGTGACTAGTGACCATAAATCTTGGAGACAGTCAGCAGGGTATGTTGGAAGAACAAGTGCTTGGGGCTTGGTTTAACACTTCAGTTATTACTAGAAAGCCAGGTCCTGAGCAGCTGTGTCCTCCTGTTAGCCCAGCAGAGACAGGCTGGCAAGGAAGGCTAAATGAACCATAGAATCCCAGACTGGTTTGGGTTGAATGGGACCTTAAAGCTCATCCAGTTCCAACCCCCTGCCATGGGCAGGGACACCTTCCACTATAGCAGGTTTTTCCAAGCCCCATCCAACCTGGCCTTGAACACTGAGGGATGGGGCAACCACATGCTTTGAAGGGAGCAGATTTTCTTCTAGTGGTATCCTAAAACAAATGCAAATTTTGGTGGTGCTGCCAAGCCCCAGAATGTAAATTAATGCAGACTGGACATTTTAAATGTTTTCCTAATAAGTATATGCCATGGTTCTACATTGATATTACAAAACCCAATCTTTGGATTTAGTGACTAAACCAAATGGCTTTCACTGTTTCAGGACATACAATGAAGTAAAGGAAATCAGGTATGGCTTGTGAAGGCAGGAATGAATGGGGACAACTGGTTAGTGGCTGTGAAACAGCATCTCCTGCTGCACACAAGTGCTCAGCAATATCCAGAGCCGTATATTCCTAGAACAAAACAGAGAATTACTGGGGGCCGTGCGGTGGGAGGGTACTGATGCTGAGTGTCTTGGTTTGAGTTCTCCCCCTGCTACATAGGGTTTCAGACTTCTCACTGAGAGAAACAGTGACAACTAGAAAGATTGGCCAATGTTTTTTTTTATGTATATATACACATAGTTGCTTCCAATTACCCAGAAATAGCTGTTTCCTCTATTGAGCCAGCTGTGTAGATGACTGAACAATCTGTCTGTTCAAACATATTTCAGTCAACTTTCTCTAGCTGATTTGGCATGAATTTTTCTCTCTACAACTGGATCTCCTCCAGTAACAACTTAGACATCCTTTTGACTTTAGGTCATGGCTGTATGACACTGAAGAATGCTTTTCATTCATCTCTTTCCAAGTAACGATGGCAAAACCAAAGGACTGCCCTGCCTCTAGTTTGAGAAGGGACAATTTGTTTGTGTCACACATCCATGTGTCAGCTGGTTTTACCCCACAGATCAGGATGGATTATCTCAAGAACAGGGTTTTGGACTGGCATTCAAGGGTTGAAAAACTGACATGTGTCCTGGATAATCACCTATTTTTGCATCTGATTACATGGAGGTAACTTCTCACCTCAATACTATATCCTGTTAGGACTGTAGAGCTCAAAGTAGGGATGAGTGTTAGGGGAAAGAAACCTCAATCTCAGGCAACCAAGCATAACAAGAAATAAGATCTTCCAGCAGCAGCAGGAGTGAGCAGAAGGGAATAGAGCTGCCATCAGGAAGCTGAGGTCCACTCCACTTTTCCCAGTGGAAACCAGACTGCGGCCACAAGCACTATGAAATGCTCTTGGCAGGTTGCAGCATATGCATTTTCCATGTGTAAATGCATCTTGCTCTCACTAAAGCTTCAGCTTGGAATGACAACCATTTGCAAATGCTTCACATGCCCTAACTGAGAGGCCAGAAGAAAATGTGGCCTTGATTAGCCACTGTTAATCAACTTCCCTCTCAATTATGTCTTCTTGTTCCAAATACAGTGTGAGACCACTCAGTTTGTAATGTACCAAACCTTATGTTGCTGCTCTGCGTGAGGAAACCAGACCCCAGGCTCCAAGGCTGCCATCCTAAGGACTTTCACAGCAACAAAATGCTATTTTCCCAAGATCAGCACTTTAATTTTCTGCAGCCATTTCCGTGATGACTTAGGGCAGATGATTTAGGACTTACGTTGGGACTGAGTTTGATAAGGGCCCCTGATCTTCGTAATACAGCTTAAGCTCCAAAAGCTGGACTGCAGCACTACCTAATTGCACTGGGCTCCTTAGCCAGTCCATTATGCTTCCAAGAGTTTGGTGGCCTAATGACATCTTCCGATCTATCTTTACTGTATTTCCAAATTTCCCATGCGATTCCATGTCTCAGAGCCTCTAATGCTATTTTAATTGCCAGTTCATTGCTTGAGGGGCACCTTCCTTCATAACTCCTGCTTTGCTTGTGATGATGAGATCTCTTGCAGATGCTGTTCATCAGAAAGATCACAATCACTCTAGAAACACCTGCATTGTCTGGCTTATATTACTAGGAATTCCCACTGCTGACAAGCTTGGGGAGTAGAGGATGGGGAAAACCCAAGATCCCTTTACACAGCTGGAATATAAATGAGACATTTTCTTCCCATTTACTCTACTTCTGTAAATGATTTAGCTGCTATTGATCAAGATTACCACCAAATAAAATTCAGAATCTACTAGCTTGTGGTATTTGGTGTAACACACTCGTAAAACGAATCTATACCTCCATCACTGGAACAGGCCATTCTTTTTGCTATGATATAGACAAAACTGGAAGTAGTGTTCATTGCCAGGACTCAGCATTCAAGAGCAGCAAGGATCCTGTATTTGGACTCCATACTGCATAAGGAAGAGTTGTTCTAATGGCCTGCATGCTCTTCCCCCTTATGATTTAAGGTAGTGATCAAGTCCAGGCTGGATGGGGCTTGGAGCAAGCTGCTCTAGTGGAAGGTGTCCCTGCCCATGGCAGGGGGTTGGCACTGGATGAGCTTTTAAGTCCCTTTCAACCCAAACCATTCTATGCATTTATGATTGTAGAGGTCTGAGCCAATTAGATTTAATAAACAGGTACCACAGGAAGCAGAGAACTCTGAAGTATGAAAGGAGTGAACAAAGATGTATAATTGACTGCAGGGTAAAAAGATTTCCTTAAGCCTGAGGCAGGTTCTTTGGGTCATACTCCTATTACTACCTCTGTTCTCTGTTTGGTAAGTGCTGTCACATTGTGTCCAAGAAACACTGTTTTCAACAAAGCCCAACAGTGTAAAGGTGACACACTGTTTCACAACCCCAAGGTTCAGATAATAAAAGACCCTGAACAGGGGCAAAACAAGAAAAAGGTTACATCCCTGACAGGAAACTGAAGGACATGCTCATCCTTTCTTCATGTTCACAGTTTTTGTTACATTTAAGAAGCTGGCAAGCGCTGCTTCTGCTGTGTCTACTAGCACAGGAAAAACATGGAAAGTCTCACTATGGCCTGGTCTAAATCCTCAGTCCACACAGTCAGTATGAAATGGTTCCAATCCACAACATCCTGTCTTTCTCTCACTGGATAACAACCCAAACCCAATATATGCTCAAAGAAATGATATAGTGAGGGGTAGTCTGTCCCACTGCTTCTGCAGGAGTAATAGGAAAGAACCTGTGAATGCAAAAGCAGAGAATGTGGCCCCTTAACTGACTCCTAACAATGTTTTCTGTTACCTTCTCTAGGTTCTTAGCTTACCTTCCTTCTCAGACACAGAAGCCATCAGAGACTGGGCTAAATGAAGGTATTTGTCACACACATCCACGTAACTTCCACTCATTAAGTAGCCTGGAATTGGTAACAGACAACTAAAGAAATGAATGGCCATATCAGAGAAGATGCTCCATTAATAGGAAGATGACACTTTATATTTTCAGCAGAAGAAATACTTAGGGCCAGATCCAGCAAACCACTTAGGTACCTCCAGCGCTAGCTGGAGGGATTTCAGATTTCAGAATGAAAGAAGACATGAAGCCCATGTGTAAGTAGACAGCTTCTGAATTTTGTATTAAAGTGCCACCCAGTGAAATAAGTGCAGAGTTTTAAGAACTGGAACCACTGGAAAACGGGAAAACACATTCTGTGGCTAGAGTAATGCTCCCTCTGGCTCCAGCAGTTTCAGTGGAAATGCTGGAGAATCCCCTTCTCCCACTGCAAGTTATCTTCCAGTACAAAATGGAAGACATGGATTGGAAGCCCTTTGGGCTAAATAAGCTCTAAAGTGTTCCTTAGCTTTTCTGCTTCACCAAGTGTTGTAACTCAAGGTCTGTTATCAAGAAGGCTGTCACTGCTGTGACTACACCTGGTTGGATGGAAACAGAAATATACTTGCCTTGCAGCCTCTCACAGCCCTCTCAGCAACATATCTGATGTCAGTGCTGGGTTTGGGGGCCTAACTCTATTCACTGCACAACTCAGGACCTAATACACCTCAGAAACAGTGTGAGTGCTGCTCACTACATTGGTAAGTGTTCAGTTGCCACCAACAACCACTCATCCACTCACAACCAAGCTCCATTTCTCCTTCCCAGAGCACTGTCACGGCTGTATTACTACAGTGTCTAAACATGGGCTGCAGGAGCAGAAGGACTTTGCGTAGTAGGAGATAGGAGGTCACTGAGGTAACAGCCATTGCTGACTTCAGTATGCTTAACTCAAGCTTAACCTGTGGTTAAATATACAAGTCCTTTGTCCTTTAAGGCTTAAAACAAATTTGCCTTAAACTACTGCATTGGCTTACATTACAAGATAAATGATGAAAAGTAAGTTAGCCTCAAAGCATAGTTGTGCTGCACCAGGGATGAACCATTTCACTTGGACTCTGTTTTCCAGACCACCTATCTCCCTCACCAGGAGGATGAAGTGAAAATAATCATGGGGTCTTGAGCCTATTTAGACAACTGGCCAGCTCCTTGAAAAGGGCTCCTTCTCAGTTAGAAGAGAGAAGATCCACCACAGAGACAAAACAAAGCCTGCTGAAGGCTGAACGTGGCAATGATGCAATGCTACGATGTTATGCACACAAAGGACTGGGTTCACTGGTTTAATAAGGGATATAGTGTATGGTCAGGACCTACACCAGTCATTTTCCTATCTCACCCTCTTTTTCTCCCACCTTGCCTTCTTTTTCATCATTACTACATTTATCTAAGTGTAATTTATATAATTTCTTCCCTGCAAGGGTGCTGAGGCGCTGGCACAGGGTGCCCAGAGAAGCTGTGGCTGCCCCATCCCTGCAGTGTTCAATGCCAGGTTGGATGGGGTTTGAAACAACCTGCTCTCGTAGAAGGTGTCCCTGTCTGTGGCAGGGGGTTGGAACTGGATGAGCTTTAAGGTACATCCAGCACAAACCATTCCAGGATTCTATGAAGTGCTGAATATGCACACAGCACGGTCCTGCTACAACTCCCACCGTACCAATCACTCCACAGTGAAAATCCCAGTGCCCTTTATGAGATCAATAAACCATTATAGTTGAAATCAATATGAATCCATCAACTGAAGCTCTAGAACTTTACAACCAAGCAACAGTGACATGCACACCCTGAATCTTATATAATAGCATGATCTAGCTGACTCAAAAGGGAAACTATATTAAAAGACTGCTGGTACAGTATGTCTATGTAAACTCTAAAAAGAGGGATCTAGTAAACTACAAAGACACCTCTGTAAAGGCATTATTGCACTGTTACTGAATAGTGCCTTTCAATAGCAAATCCATCATCAGTTCCCTTCCACTTCCTTAAACACAGAAACACAATGTTCCCAATTCCTATGGCCAAACATGGCCCAGTTTTATGACAGCTTTGCAGAGGTGATGGACTCCTCTTGATCTCATCAGCAAATGTTCATTGCTGCTGCCTCTGTTGGTCAATAGAGGCAACTCTCTCTGAACAGGGACACACTGCACCTCACTTCCATATAATATGTACCCTACTTTGGGCTTGTGCCTAGACTTGAACTGCGAAAAAAGGAAAATTAACAAAGAATTTATGATCTCATGAACCTTGAGAGCAGCGGCCCTTGAGCATCCTGTGAATGACAGCAGCACTCTTAAGCCTGGAGCCCAGCCTGCGTTTTCAATCCAAGAGGACGGAACGATGTTTGGAATTACATAGCGAGGAATCTAAACTAAACCAGGTGTCTTCCCCCTTTTGCCAAAAAGAGAGTTTGACACATACTAGCTTATAAATAGCTGGTTCTGCCAGAACAAACAATGATATATTACACTGACCACTCGAACAGCCCAACAATGAAGCAATTTTCACGAGGATGCGATCCCTTTTTTCCTTACTTTTTAAAATTGGAAATAATAAACAGATTGGTTTATATTATCCTGAAAAAATGTGCTAAAGGGGAAGGTCTGCAAGAAAAATCCGACAAGTCAGAGAGCACAAAAGTTTCAGTTCAAGCTTGTTCGTATTAGAGTGAAGTAAATTATTGCTGAAAACTTCTTTCAAAGAGTTCCTTTTTGATTGGGTCTTAGGTTTGAGATGAGCAAACACTTTAAATGTGAGCTCTTTCCATTGTTTGGGAGCACTAAACAGCAGGCTGAAGAGAAAAGCAGAGACCACAGGTCATTCCCACTGGTGGAGACGAAATGCTATACAGTGTTTTCTTCCAACCACAGAATACCCTTTAGCTGACACTGACTGCATACATCATCTGTCTGTCCACAGGCACCTAAACAGGGAGCTCTCAGCACTATAGGTTTTTCTTTCTTGTCCAGGTACAACCCAGCTGGCACTTGGGAAAATCAGAGTGGCCAATGCAATGCAATGCTGACATGACTGACTACAGCACAACCAGACAGCAGTGACATACTCTGGGAGCGTAAGTATTTTCTGGGATTTAACTCCCTTTCCTGGAATTATTTGCCATTTAATTCTCATTTTGTGCTTTCAAAACTGTTACGATCATGATGAGCAGTGCCTCAGGACAAAGAAGATTTGAGCAGAGATGTGATGTAGATCAGTGTAGCAGCATCTAAGCACAGGACCAAAGGGTGCCTTGCATCTGTGTGTCTGCAGCACAACTACTCAGTGCAAAGAAACCTCTTTTTCTCAATAGGCCCTGAAGAGATTCCTGAACATGGTGGTAAGGAGGTGATCAGAGAAACAGCCATGCTCAAATATCTTCCAGTTCATCTAAATCTCCTCCCACATTTAATGTCCTTGGGACCCTTCCAGTCATATCTCTTCCTTCTAACAGTCTTCCAAGCTCCCTGGGACTTCCTGGCCCTTGTCAGGATCTTCCTCTGTCTCCTCCTCCTCCTCTAAGGACACACATCCCATCCTGCTTCCACTGAGAGGTTCCTGGTAGAGGCCACTGGTGGTGGTGCATGGCTCAGCCTGTCAATAGGACATGTTGCTGTCAGTTGCACCTCTGGCTCACTCATAGACCCACTGGATCCTTTCAGACAAGGATTTATCTAACACAGCAGCCCCAGCTCTCCCTCAGTGGCCATTCCAAGCAGAGAGGCCTGTGCTCTAACACACAGCACGCACTTTTCCAGGCTCCACCGCAGCATCAGGCTTAATGAAACACTTAATTATAAGACCTCAAACCTCAGGATATTCAAGCAAGACAAACTGATGTCCTGCATCAGGGCCTGGCTGTGTAATCCTTCCTCTGCTGAACACTTGCTCCTGGGGACAGGTATTGCTAACAAGCTGAGAAACAGGGAGGCTACATGAAGCATGCCTACTGATAAGAATGGGGCTATGCTGGTAACTTGTTCTGCCAGCGTAAGAAAAGCCTGGTTAGAGGATCCAAATAGTTGCTTGGCATCTGAGAAGCAAGAAACTAAGTCAGAGGCTGGAGACCTAAGCATTAGTCCAAGAGTTAAGAACAAGAAATACTGAAATCATTGCACCTGTTGACTGAAGTAGTCTCACCCAGAAGAGAGATATGGCTCAAAGAGTTCGGGATGACTGGCCACAAGCAGAAGATGCAGACGAGCAGATACCACTGACTGTGGCTCTTGTTCCTATTTCCACTTGCAGAACAGTCACTCTCTCCCAGTGCTGAGGCATGGGACCAGACAGGCAGCACTCTAAATTCTTAGTTACCAGAAAAAGTTGCATATTCTGGGCTGCAGAACAAGCACTTCAAACCATGGTGACAGTATGCATGTTCACAGTATCCACGTTACACAGAAGCACAGTGGGGTGTGCAGTGCTAACCATTGGCTTTGCATGGAGTACAATTCACCCACATGGCTTCTTCCCTCCCAGCCTGCCAGCCACAAATACTCCTCAGCTTTCTTTTCCATGATAAACATGCAGAATAAGAGCAAGAGAGTTTAGGGTTGTCACCACTGTCTGTAAACCTCTTTGGAAGCTGGGAATTTGTGAGGTGGAAGGGTTTCAGCCCTGAGCCGCTGTTATCTGAAATGGATTGGATGGTGCTCTGAGGTTTTTTTATCAAATCTGTAAAACCAGTAAAACACAATGGCTCTGGTTCGAAAAACTCTTTCAGGGTGGAGTGAACAAGAAGAAACCATTGCTGGAGAGTATCTGGTGTTGATCACAAAGAGAATAAGTACTGTTTGCTCAGAGAAAATGAGATTTTTCCACTAACCTCTTCTGCTTTCTCAGCAAATTTTTCTGTTTTCTCTAGTCTGCAGCCCTTCTCTAGCCAGTGAATTCAATATCTTGTGAGATCGAGAGAGAACAAAGCGAGCGTTAGACAGACAAATAAGGAAGGGGTCAATTATTGTATTAAAATCCCCAAGTGCATTGTTTTAGCACAAATTTCACATTTGCTTGTGCATGCTTTTAAGTGATTCCTTATTTTGTACCTTATAAATAGGCACCAGATGCCAGAGAGAATGATCGAAATTGCAGTGAAACTCGAGATCAAATAAGTTTTGCCCTGACCTAAACCAACTTAAGAAATCTCATACATGCTTTTCCCCCTAAAGATTTAGCAACAACAACAACAAAGCCTTTCTAATCTGTCACCTAAAGAAGCTGACAAGGAGAAACGTGTGCAGAAGTTGCCAAATCTCAAAGACTTTGTCACTCCCAGTTACTCCCCTCTTTGAGGCACTAAAGGACTGGAATTATTCTTGCCTTAAAATCAGGAGTTGGGTTTCCTTTCCCAAATTCAAACATCCAACAGCTGCAAAAATGGCATCCAAATGAAGTGCTGACTCTGCCAGTTTTGCAGTGTTCCTGCTCACGTCCATCTGCCTCCTCCTGCCACGCTGCAGCACATCAGCGGCGCGGTGAGGAGGTAGGGCAGATATTGGCTTGCAATCCATGTGTACGAGCCAGTAGCCAAGTGATTCCACTTGACAAGCTGGCCACAGACCCACTTTTCATGTCAAATCATGGGGAGAACTAGGAAACCCTGTGAATTAAGTAATTCTACAACTGATGTTCTTGAAACCTTTTTTCACAGTTTTAATTAGAAACACTTTTATTTTGCTGCTTTTCAAGCCCTCCTGGAATGAGTTAGTTGGGTCAAAGAACAGCAAGTTCTATACACGTAAGATCACGTTCAGTTACTGAATCTATTTCTGAACGATCTGGCTGCCTGCAGTGTGGCTAAAGTATTCTTTTACCACCGTGTGAACTGAAAGGAGACTGTTAAGTCTTCCATCAGACACTGCTTTCTAAGAAACAGTCCTTTTAGATGTGACCTGGTACCTCACATTAACTTCAGGCTCTCCCAAAGAATATTCCTAACTATATTTTTAACTATTTGGGATAGTGGAACTAATCTGCTCTGCCAGAGCACTGTTATGAAGTTCAGGGAGCTGAGCCCAGCCCAAGCAAGGCCTACACACCTTTCTAGAAGGTATAAATCACCTGTCATGCTGCAAAGCAAAGAGCCACCGGTTTCTCCTCCCTAGAATGTCATAGGAGTTTCTTTATCCCACACCTTGGACTGAAAAAAATGTTCTTTTCTGAGTTTTTCACTTGTGTGATGAGAACTGTGCACCTCCTCATAGCCCACTACTTATAAACCTTGGACTGAATGTATCAGCCCCTGCTGCCTTTTCATCCCAGAGCTAGCTACTGCCATGCAGACAGTTAATGCTCACAGAGGCCAGTGTCTTCACCTACCCTGAATATGCCTCCACTCAGGACACTCTGCTGGGTGAGCTAGCCATGGATCTCACCAAGATCTTACCTAACTAGGCATTGTGTGAGATAAAGACACATGCAGGTCCCATTCCACCTACTGGAAGATTTAGTAGGCACTCCACTGTCCAGCACTGGAGGGAGGGAGACCCAATCCCTTCTCTGCATAGGAATTCCAGACATCTCTGATCTCTAGCTTCTGGAAAAACTTGGCCTTACTCCAAAGCCACCACAGCTTCTGCAAGATCATAAATGTGATTTTGTTTGCTCAGGTGTCACTTCAAACTTAGTACCTTCCTTATATGAATAAATGATACAAACAGATATGAAAGACCAGGTTGGATGGGGCTTGGAGCAACTTGGTCTGCTCAAAGGGGGGTTGGAACTGGATGAGCTTTAAGGTCCATTCCAACACAAACCACCCTGTGATTCTAGGAAAGAAATGGATGTTTCCACCATTCGTGTATGAATGTTTTCCACAGGCTGAACCACAGGGTGCCGGCCAGGTTTTCAGAAGTTGGACCAGTTTGGCTGATCATAAAGACATCTTCCAACTGCAATCCACCTTAAAGGACCAGAGCCACCAGTGGTTGAGTAAGCATCCACCTAACCCTTACTGACATAAAGAAAAGCTGAAGCTTGCATTTGGCTACTTTAAGCTGAGAGAATCAGCAGCGGACGACCATGAGTCCTGTTCCCTTAGGACAACGGGATACAGTTTATCTCCATCAGTCAGGAAAACAGAAAGAAGAAATGGTATATGGGCATCAAATTTAGGATTTCAGTATTGGCCTATGAATGCCATGACAGAAATCTCTCCTTTCTGTTAGGGAAAATGGCACTTGAAAAGAAGCAGCAAAGAGATGTTAGAAAAAAATGGGAATTGCTGTATCACAAAGCTCTCACACAGAAATGTGTGATTGCAACATAACAAACTACCACACACCAGCTTCTCTCAGTCCACATGCACACTCAGGTCCCTGGGGCCTATATTTATCTAATATGGGGCAGCTTTCTCACAAATCATGACACTAAATCTGAATTATTTATTGTGGATTGCTACAGAGTCAGGATATACCAACAGTAAGTTATTACTGGGCAGCTGACAGATGCCTGCTTGCGTGTCAAACCCTTTAGATCAGAAGCTGGGCTGATGCTTGCTCCTTTTTAAGTCAACAGAACTTCTCTGAGATCTTTCACTATGTCCCAACTAATGCTGCTCCTTATGGCAACCTTTAACTATGAAACACCAGCACTTGCCTAAGTTAGACTCCTGGTTTTATACTGATTTCAAGTTCATCTAGGCCTTCGAGGAGCCTGTTCCACACTTTGCCATATACTTGGATAGTGCAGAAGCATAGGGAGCAAGTTTGGAAAGTCACTCCTGTGATCTCTCACGAAGATTCCAAAGCACTATTCAATAATCTAGCCTTTTGGAAATGTTTGCATGCTGCATACAGGACACATTTTACCCTTTTGCTATAAATAGGAAAAGTTGTTTGCATCAAAGCTGGATAGGTTGGAAACTTTCCTCTTTCTACACATAATACATAACAGAACAACTTCCGGAGCTGAAGTTGCTGAAAGCCAAACCCTGTCAGTGGGAGCTTTGCCATTTGTTTCAGTAAAACCCCAGTGTGACCTTACAAGAACAGAATACAGTTTATAACTGCAAGTTAAATTCAGTGTTGTTGCATACAAGATTCTCTCTCCAACTGTCAGCACAGGCAAACCATGCCCTCTGCTGCACCTCTCTATTTGTATTCTATCTGGAAGTCTTTCAGGCCATGCTGTCTTTCTGGTTGGGTGTGGGCTGTTTGTCAGCAAGTGATGAATTTACCACTTGATCTCAACAGGCATTTGAATTCCACTCCTTCTTAAAAAGACCTCTTTATTCTCCTCCTTAGATTTTGGAGAGGACCTCACAAGATCATAGAATCATAGAATGATTTGGGTTGCAAAGGACCTCAAGATCATCTAGTTCTGGCCTCCCTGACACAGGCAGAGATGCCTCACACTAGACCATGTCACCCAATGCTCTGTCCAACCTGACCTGATCAAATTCTTCCATCACTTTGATGGCTATTAATGATTCGCACCATCAGAAGCTCATCACTATATATACAGCTCTTAACCCAACACTATATCTCTGCTACACAGACTTTGGCATCTTGCTCCATTGTGTACAAACCTTTCGACTCTCTGGCACTGACCATTTAACTTCAAAGCTCAGGCTCACTTTCCAGTGATGCAAGTCTCACTGAGTCACCCATGTGTTTACTATAGGAAGTATGTCCCATATCCTGTTTTATGGGATGTTTATAAACACTTTTGGGACGCTCATTGCATCTCCACGATTAAAACAAAACAACTTGAAGTCTTACCTGGGGTGACATACTGGGATTTGGGAGCTGGAGGACATGTCATAACAGATCTGCAGATGCACTTTAAATTACCTGATGCCCAAAATATTGCAGACTAATTGCCATTTACCCAGTTCTGGTGAGGATTTTGCTACCTTCTTAACCTCCGCCATACCACAACTGGAACCTTTCCTCTTTCTGCATATAATACATAACAGAATAACTAAGTTGGTCCATCTGAAGTCACTTCCAATCTACCTGCAACCACAGCATAACCATCACTGGTGCCACATCTTGCTATGATTGGATTACCCGAGACTATAACCCTGACGCAAATCAGCTACTGCAAACAAAATTCAGTCTCTGGTTAGCCACAGCACCCCACTGGTATTCATAACTAAGGCCACCGCAGATATTAGCAAGTAAGCAGGTTCCTATGGCAGCTGGCTGATGAAGGGCAGCAAAATAGTATTTGCTCCATGTGGATTAATTTGCCTGTGTGGAGCCCTGGAAAGCCAGGCTGGCTGGGAACAGCTAGGATAAAGGCATACTGTCATAGCATTTTGAAAGAGGAGGAGGGAATGGGGGTCTGGACAGCCAGAGGCAAGGAAGCTGCAGCACTCAGATGAGCAAATTAATCCTGGACAAAAGTAACCACTCAGAACAGTTGTTAATACTCAAACACACATCAGAGACAAGCATTCCAACATGAAATGCTGCTCACAAAAATATGCAAATGAGCTGACTAATGAAAACAAGGGTTTTTGAAACCTGATGGCGGCAGAAGGGAAGGAGAGGTTGTATATCTTGTTCTTCCTGCCCAGACCTGCCGATGCAGCTGGATTCTGACTCGCAGCATCATCACTTTTCCAGTCTTGGCCTCCTGAACCTGCCAGCAACCCCTTGCAGTGACCTGCTAAACCTTTGCTGTCCAAATTTTTCTTCCTTTGAACAGCCTGATAAGGGGCCAACCTGTGCAGTAGCTTCTCACTCTGCCCGGAAGGGAGAATACAATGAGGCCTACAAAGTCAATTGTACTTGTTACCTGAGGCAGCATTTGAACTCTTCTTGAGAGGCTGGAATGCCCCCTTCCACTTAACAGAACAAAGGGCAGCCAACCTGCAGGGGTTTAAATCTGAAAGTTAAACATGAATGTGATTAATGTCTGGCTTTGAATTTCATGTATTATTGAACTGTATACATTACTCCAGGCTCGGAGGTTTTTCCCCTTTTATACAGCAACACAAATGTCTGTTCTGTTTGGGAGGGGTGCAGAGCAGAGAACACCAAGCAAAAGTATTTCCATATGTATTCCTCAAATTCTCTGCCTGAAGGACTTGAGCAAGCCAGGATTTATCCTGTATTCCACTGACCCTGAAAACACCAACTTGAAACAGATTCAGGGAAGATGCACTGGAGCTTATTGCAATTGAAACACTGGATACTTATTTGACAGCTCCAGGAATCCTTCCAGATCCAGTCTTTCCTGTGAATCTGCTAAAGCTCCAGAAGATTATCAGAGTTAAGCTAATGTGCAGGATGCTGGGTTTGAGGAGATGAGTTGCTCCTGGTAAGAGTCATAAAAATTATCATCTCTCGCAACCAGCACTCTGACTCAAAAGACTGAGTCCTTGATCCCATTTAAGTCCTAATCCTCTGATAGGAGCGAGAAAGTTGGACCACACCAGTCCTGTAGGATCCTGCGGGCTTCAGCAAATTCTGCATGACCAGACGAGTACCCTGGCTTTTACTACTGAAGAAACCTTCAATAGCTAATTAACCCTATTCATTACATACAAGAGGCAACTGTAAAGTGCACCTGCACACCTCCAGTCAGGACTTCTTCATTCTCTGTATGGCTTTGGGCACATCTTCCAGCTTTACCCCAACGTAACACAAAACTAACAAAGGTGATGAGAAATACATGAGAAATTTATTTTAGGGAAGGGGGGGGGGCAGGTAATTAGAGGGTTTCCCTGGAGAAATCTTAACTATAGAGTGTCAAATATATATATACTATATAATACATAAGTATATAAGGAAGAAATTCTTCCCTGTGAGGGTGCTGAGGTGCTGGCACAGGGTGCCCAGAGAAGCTGTGGCTGCCCCATCCCTGGCACTACTCAAGGCCAGGCTGGACGGGGCTTCAATCAACATGGTCTCGTGGAAGGTGTCCCTGCCTGTGGCAGAGGATTGGAACTGGATGACCTTTAAGGTATTTCCAACCCAAACCATTCTATGGTTCTACGATTTTATGGAATGGCTGGTATCTGATATGCACTACCTGCTTTTCTGTAGCAATGGATCTCCTCCTGCAAGTCCTGTGCATTTTCACTCTTCATCAGCCTTTTGCTGTGCAAGATGGAGTTCTCATTCCATTAGTGATTCTGTATAAACTGAACATGTCTGCATAAATGATGAAACTACACAGCTCAGTGCCCTGACAACTGAACTCTATGTTACAGTATTGATCTCCTGAGAAGCACCTTCAGCTTTGCCTCCAAGACAAGATGCTGATTTCCTTCCCGCTATCTAACTCAGTCAGTTAGCACTGAATACGTACAGTGTAATAACAGGCCCCAGGGTGATGAGTTTATTGAGAAAATCCTTCAATATCCAGCCAGACCTGCAGAGAGTTGTTTGCATTTTCATAAGTCCACTGGGAGGAAAGATTTGCATTTATATCATATACCAGCACTCAGCTTGCTACAGTGAATTCTACAAGGACCACTATTAAAAGTCCACTGAGCTGGCCTGTCATGGCTGGGCAGGCAGGAACTGGAAGAAATGAGAGATGATATAAAGAGTTTTCCTTTTCCAAAGCTCAAATCTAGATGGCTGATCATAATTTTCCATGTTAATTTGCATCTGGAACTTCATTTGCTTGTGCAATGGAGCATGGCTATCACAGAAAGAGAGCTCTGTCTCCAGAAACAGTTTCTGGCTCAGAGGGATGACTGACCTTTGATCTGGACAGAAAGAGGAACTCTGTTGTCTTTGGACACCTTTGAATCCTTGTCTCCTACACTTTAGTCATTACTAGTCCTACGAATAAGGAAATTAATATAGGTTTATCCTAAAAGCACTAATAATTTCCCTGTCTTGCCAAGCTTACTACAAAGTAATGCTTCTTTAATTCTGTACTTCCAATCAAAAGGTCCAGACAATGGATATGGGAATTGTAACAGTGACTCTTAGACCTTATGTCCAGTACTAATTTTGCTGGAGTCTTCCTGAAATATATAACCACTTAGGCCATCTTAGGAGCAGGGAAGCCCAGATTTTAATCTCATTGATCCATGGCCTAAGATCAGCCCTGCAGCTTCCTCCTCAGCCTGACATCTGGCAGATGCTGAGCACTTGCATGGAGTTTACAGTACCCAACTGAAGCTCCAATCTCTTAACTGAAATGCCTAAACCTGCTGTATGTCCAGCTCACCTAGGGGCAGTAGAGATGCAAACCAGGCAAAGCATGACAATTTCTGTCAAGTGGGTGAAACATCGTGCTTATCCTACTATACAATTTATGCTTGGCCCGCAAGGGCAAGCTTTGGACAAAGGACTGAACAAAAATGCTCTTAGAGATGTGTGATCCTCACTCTGTCCATAAAGCACATATCAATGTACAAAACTGTAAAATACAGTTGGTTCAGACCCCAGAAGCCAAAAAAATCTCTCTAGCTCCCCTGCAAAAAGATGCTTGCAACCTTCACATACTGCTTCCAAGCACAGTTTGATGGAGACCTCTGTATCACTTTGGCTGCTGTCTGTCAGCAAGAAGGCCTGACCTGCATCTCAACTCATTCCAGGGATGTTTCAGTACATCTGCAGTTTCCCAGTGAGCCCAAAAGTCCTTGGTTAGGCCATCCCTGTAATGCAGAAGCTGAACCAACACTCCCATTTTTAATTTGGCATGGCTGGTCTCCTAATTAAACACACGATTAAAAACTAGGAGGTCTGACAAGCCCCATGGTGCGGCCTCTCTTTCTGCATGCCCATGTGGCTCCATTCTTGAAGGCTGACCCAGGGCACAGCTCTGCTCTTCTGCATATATTTTCCAATGGAAGTGGGTTTTTTTTTTTTGTCTTTCTGTAAATTTATTCAGATTCCAAACTTCAAACTCATCAGAAGTGTCATGGACCATTTGCAGGATGGGAAGATCTGGTGGGTCCAATCAGTGTGGGTGTCACAAACAATTACCCACTGCAGAATGATCCCAATTAGTGAACATGCTGCTAAGAGGCCATCTCCCCAAGGAGGATGATTGCCTGTGACAGGGGGGGTTCAGGATGTCTGCTGGCAAATTGCAGCTCAAGCCTTTGTGGGCTGGCTTCTGGCAAATTCCTTGTTACCCTACAAAAGGATCTTCATATGAATAATTAGAGATGGATTGGAAGAGAAATTTAAAGTACATTTAGCTTTGTCACCCAAAGCCTTTCTAATGAGACCTACTTCTCATCTGGAACAGAATGGAAACTCTATTCCCTGTCTTGGCTTGGATGAGGCACTCTGGGGTTTGATGCTTTGCTCTAGGCTTTTAGAACTAAATAAAGATTTCAGTATAAACACTTCCTTCCACCTTGTCCTTTTACTCTCCTTTTCTGTTGGTGCAAAACTTCAATAATTGCCTGAAGGACCAAGCTCAGTGGTGTTTACTCACTGCTTAACCCATGCTTACCACATGCCGCCCTTTCTGCTGCATGCCCCTGTCTAAAAGAACAACTTTTAACAATCTCAGAGCTATTTTAAGAAATGAAATAACAAAGACAGGAGGAAAAGAAGATATAAAACTACGCAATTTGCTGAAAGGAAACTTTTGATCACCCCATTCTCTCCCGAAATGGATGGGGGAGTGACTAGTCACTCTTCTTCACCCTGATGTATCAGATCAAAAGACAGTAAGCACAGATTTGGTGTAACCAGGAATAATGCCACCACAAGTACAGAGCTGCAGAAAGACTGAAGAGAGGAAGAACAGCACTCTGCTTTCCACCATGTGACCTCAGCCCCTGCAGTTAACACAAGACAGACCAGAAGACAACTTGCCATAGCTAAAATTCAATGCCAGCAGTACAGAAGTTTGAAGCTGCATTACAAGATCATGCTATGAACTACCAATTGCTTGGATCATAAGATTTCAGTGGAATGGCTTTCACACTGATAGCATTTCATATTAGCATTACTATATGCAAAGGTTATAGCTTGACCAGCTTTGTACAACCTTTGACTAGCCATCATTTTAAATGCTGTAATGCCCGGGTCAATGCAGTTTCACACTGCTATCGGCAGATGCTCCAAAAGACTAAACTGCCCAAATGCCACAGAAAGGAATATAAAAAGCCATGATTCAAGTAAAATGTACTGAAGAATAGCAGTAAGTTGTAATTTCCTCACTGGTGGCTGTTGAAAGGGCCCAAGCAG
This sequence comes from Forpus xanthops, assembly GCA_032466535.1. Lineage (NCBI taxonomy): Eukaryota > Metazoa > Chordata > Aves > Psittaciformes > Psittacidae > Forpus > Forpus xanthops. Next base: position 40,956 of record JASSUY010038827.1, read on the forward strand.
CATTTGATACAAACTGCGGCAATCAGATGAGGAAACTGCATCTTTCTCCAGTCCCAGAAACAGCCATGCACAATGATGCAGGATTGTTTCAGGTTTAGCCTTTCCATTCTCACAAAGCTCACTGTGTTCTACAGTGCTGCAGATGATGCAGGAGGGAGAAGAGTCAAATACTCCTATCCTCCAACCAAGCAGTCAGAGCTTGTAAACTGGATGAAGAAATACACTGTTGATGCCCACAGGTTCCTTCCTGAACTGGACACACTACATAAAATGACCTGCATGCACACATCTCTCCAAGGATAGGATGTGAGCATGGACTATGCATTACTGCTGAAGGCACCAGAACTGGACTCCCTGGACTGCAAACAGGCAGTTTCTGATAGAAAATCTCATATTGAGCCACAACTGATTGCCTTAGACAATATTCACCTCTACTCCACAACAGAGTAATTCCTTCTGTGGGGCTGCTGGATGAAATCTCAGCCATAACTCAGAGAGTCCAACTATACAAAGGTAGGAAGTGATTTGGTCCTCAAAGCTGCCTCCCAGCCAGCAGCCTTACTGCCACAAAACAGACTTTAGTGCCATATTCTCTTTCCTTTCCAATGTGTCAAGTCCTCCCATACTGCTCAGTAACACTCCCACACCTCTGTAATCTTGGCAGGCTCCTGTACAACCTTTCTCCTTCTCCTTTGGCCTGGGGTAAACAGACTCCCTTCTTTAATACTCTGGAAGAAGTAGATTATTTTAGCTTATCTCCCTTACCATGGAGCTATGCTGCTCTCCCCAGCTTGCAGTCTGGCCCAGTAACCTGACTTCAGTTGCCTTGTTATTGGTCTATCACACAAGCATGCTGCTCACTTTGCTGTCTCTCACATAAAAGCTTTCAGGGTTCCTCCTTCCTAAAGAATTTTGCTTCAGATGTGTTTCTCAGATAGAAAAACTTCTTTTCCTCCTCTTAAGTTTCATGGCTTTCACTATTTTTATCTCACCAAAATTAACAAATTTCCAGGTTTCTGCTTCATGGAGAAAGTCCTCAGCAGTATCTGCAAAACATCACACCTCAAACCATGAAAATGTTCTTTACTGCTCTGCTGATTCACAGGAGGATCCCTCAGTAAAAAGGACGAATCCATAGCTTTCATCAGTCCCATCAGCTGAAAATCTGCATGGTCAGAGCCATGGCTCATTTGTCATTTCTACTAATCCACATGACTGAGTTCCTATCCAAAACAAGCCAAACAACTTTGGAGGGAGGGCAGGATCTTGTAAGACCCCGTATCAAATGCTCTACTAGGCTCCAACTGCAATATATCTGACACAGTCCCTTTGTCCAATAATTTGCCTTTGCACGATTGAGGATGAAATTGCCCAACTCTTCCCTCCCTGCCTTTCCCTCAAGCACAATACCCTGTGGTTTGGAGCAATTTAAAACTTAGCTCAAGAATTTGTCTCACTTTCCTCCCATCTTGGTGGTCCACACTAAATTTCGACTCTTTCTCCTTTGCTTTCTCATTCCTTCCTTCCTGGCACCATGCATCCAGAGTTTCACCATCTTCTGGTTCACCTTCAAACTGCAAAGCCAAAATGTGAAAGAAGATCTCCAATATGACCAACTCTGTTTACACAAATCTTAATGGTGATGCTGTTCCTTTCCAATCCACCTCCCTCTTCCCAAAGGAGGCTAAGAAAGACTCTGAGTCCCTGTCTCAGTTGAAAAGACTGCTCAGCCCTCTGGGAAACTGCAAGGGGTATGAACACTAGTGAGTTAGGGGGAAAAATCAGGCTGGCTTTCTCCCAGGGGAAAGGCTTTGCACATCAAGCTGAAGACAAAGAATCTGGCCCTGCTTTAAAGAGGAGGGACATAGTTCTATTTCTAGCAGGGACATTGTGTGAGTAACTCCTGAAGCCAAAGGATTTTGCCCTCAGATACGCAAGGGCAGAAACTAGGAGCCGTCATGCCAGCTGATGGAACAAGCACTCTCCAGCTGTAAGAAAATAGCTCTGAACACTGGGATAAAGCTGGAGCCATTGGAAGTGTCCCTGCAGCCACAAATAGACTTATGACCTGAAATTCAAACAGGAATTATCATTGCAATCCCTGTTTATGCCAAAGACATTCATTCCCTGCCTATCCATCCTGTTTGGCTTCCAGATCCCAGTGGCCCTCCTCAAGCCAGCCACACATCTATGTGAAAGCACTTGGCTTCTGTAGATGCCATGAATTTTCTGCGTTCCCTACTAGACACAAGCAAGCTTGGCTAAGCAAGTCCTGATTTAGCTACAGTAATCTCTGCTGCCTGTTCCCACAGACAGAACTGTTTATTTTATAGACTCTGATCTCAAATGGGTGGTAATAAACTGCGTCAGAACATGGGCACTGACCAATCCGCTGCCCAGCAAACACGTATAAACTCGGCCAACTCCAGAAATGCAGTAAGAGCCAAGCCTGCCCTGGTCACCCCGGGCTGCCAAGCTAGCTGCCTTGGGCTGGTGTATCACAGGCAAAGAAAGCATGGCCTGTCACTGTGATGATGATCAGGTAATTGCACCCTTGGAAGGACAGTAGACCCTAAGTGCTTTCACTGCAGATCCAATATAAGCTACACAACCGAATGGGAGACACTACACAGTGGGATGCTCCTGAGCTATGAAGGAGCAAAAGCTCTTTGGCTTAAGAGGGAAGTAGCCTGCACACATAGCTGGAGCTGCTCAAGGCATCTCTTCTTCATGGGGAAAGTGCATTGACAAGCTGACATACTGTATGGATCAGCTTGAGAAATGGGAATGTTCTGGCAGAACCTGCTTTCTGGGAAGAGGACTCAGCAGGGCCTGAAGTGTTTTACTGCCAATGACCACCACATATATGTATGTTGTCAGGTTTTACAGCAGGGCTCATGGCACTTCCAGAGCTGACACATTCACAAAGCCTCATGTGAAGTTAGCCAGCAATCAGGCATGTACTCACTGTCCTTCCTGCAGCAGCAGCTCCCTGACCACACCATCCTGAGATCTTTGGGATTCTGCTGTGGGACTATGGTCTCATTTCTGTCCACCCAGTCAGGACACAGTTTTCTCTGGCTTCATGAGCCTATATCAGGAAGGCAGGGGCAAGCATAAAGCCTGCCACTACCAAGGAAAGCTGCCAGCACGGTTTGAATCAGCAGAGAAAGCTTGTACTGGACCAGCATGCTTTCTCATATGGCTACAGTGTTTTAGATCTATTACTAACAGCCCTCAAGACAGTTTTACAGTATCATCAGGGTGTGGACTTTGCTTGAACTCCTTTAGTTTTAGTCTTGATTTAAGCTAATACATAATTCATAATGGGGATGATAACAGATGGCAACTTGTTAAGCCACAGGAATTCAATCAGTTGTGATCACATGATGACACTCTAAATAATTTAAGTCATATACTGCAAGAGCACTTTTTCCCGATGTTACAGAGACACCAATGCCACACTGTGGGAGTCATCTCACAAAGCAGTTGTCACTGAGTCCTCCTGTTTGCAAAGGGAGAAACTGAGGCACAAGAACAACTGACTGCCATATGCTTGCTCCATGAAAGCAGGTCACTGGAGTCCTCCTGCTGCTCTGTACCAGATCCTAGCTGTGTGGCCCTGGTCTCTCCTGCAGATGCAAACATACAGTGCATGTTGACAAAGAGATTTGCAAGATATAAACTCAGACAAAAAGCATTACTTATAAAAGGGGCAAGGGCTGCCTGTCCTCCACAGCATAGCTGCTAACTCCAAGCAGAGCCTCCAGAGAAGTTTATCACCACACCAGACCTATTAGCAGCTATATGATCCAACCAGCATAAAGGAGTGATTCAATCCATATGGAAATTCGCTGAAATAAATGGATTTGAAAACCAGAATCAGAACCCAGCCTTCTAGTGGCAAAAGCCCACCCCTGCTCCTGGTTTACCCTGCTATACCAGATAGGCTGCAGGGGCAGGGTAGGGAGAGTGCAGTCCAGCCAATTCTGATTCCCAATTTTCATACTCAGTAATGCAGCCAATAGGAAACAAGAATATTCCTAAAAATTGGAGCAGTCCAAGCCATCATAACCTGAAACATTAAACCCAATTTGAGAATTCCTTATACTGGGTCAAAGAAGTCAGAGCTATATGTGATGCAAAGGTGATGATCCAACACAAATTCACTTGTGCTAACTCTAAGGTAACTTTTACTGCTGCAAGCTCTATGTTAGATCAGGACTTTGCCGTGTCCCTGAAGCCAAAGTTAGAGGATAAAGCTATCTCATCTGCTTTGGATAACTCATCAAAAGTGCAAGCACATCCACTTTTGCCACAAATCCCATTTGTTCTTGGGTATGACATGGTAATGAAATGTTGACCCCCATCCTCATGTCAGTATCCCCTTCTAGGATACCTTTCTTCAGCTACTTGAAGAAGCTACCTTTCCAACACATCACCTAAACCTCAAGTGATATAAAGATCCTTCAGTGTCTCCATGAGAACAAGGAGGCCCTGCCAAACTCCTCAGCCACTTCAGGAAGCAATGTGTCCCCACAGTGATGGGCACTGTGGCTTGAGCTCAGGCACAGTGATCAGCCCTGAGGAGAGGCCCTTACCACACACAGGTTACTCAGCTAGCTGTCCTCAGGAGCAAACCTGCAGGAACCCACATCACTCACCTGCCCACCTGCTCAGGCTCCTTGCGTAATGCCTCTTTCCATCTGAAAAAGCAATCTGACAGCTTGTCTATTTATTTCAAGCAAGCAATGACATGCCTTTCTTATTGTACAAACCATCAAGGCACTAGCTTCAAAAGCAATGAACCTTACCCTTCATGCTTATTACAAGGAATCAAATTATAGGACCTTTTTTAACACAGGGAACTGGAGTGGTCTGAACTCAGACTGAACTTAATGTTCTAAACAGGCCCAAACCCAAATCTCTCCTCCAAGTGCTTCCAAACTTCAGGGCAGGTTGTGTCTGGCTTATGTCTCCTGGTCATGAGCATGCCAAGCTCTGCAGCTCCATGGAGGTCCTTGACACGCTCCCAGCAAACTGATGTATTGGCTACCTGCCTCTAGGGAGGAGACACAGCACAAAACCCAAGATTCTGCAATATGGTGACCTTGGGTGACAAAACTGCCCGAGGAAAATGAGGAGCCGGGGTTGCAGGGAGCAGCTCTAAAGAAAACCAGTGTCAGAGCAAGGAGTGCCAAGGACAACGAGCTCAGCAGAGGGAGGGAGGCTGAGGCTTCGGGAATGCGGGATGGTCAAGCCCAGAAACACGAGGCCTGGAGCAGGTCTATAGGCTATCCAACATTGTCCCCTGGTGGCAGCAGCCAAAGGCCCGCCAGCCGAGTAACAGCCACGTCTATCCTCTAATTACATGACTAATGTAAGTGGATAAATAACAGTTGCTAAATCATTTTGATCTTGCCTGTAGCTATACGGTCAGGGCATGGTTTTGGTCAAGCTGAAGCGTGAGAACTGCAGAACAAATTGTGTACATGAAGGCACACGCTTCAGCTCTGGACTTGCCCGTGGCTACCTAAGGGCTTGCCCAGGCTGGTCATCAACACCCTGACCTATACAAGCTGCTCACCGAGCAAGGAGGCTGCCACATGTGCAGCTGGCCAGCAGGAATCCGGGGCTGCCTTCAAAACCTGGCTTCCTGCATTGGAAAAAATCCTTTGGCTGGTTTTTTTTTTTTTTTCCAGCTTTCCATTTTTGTTTTGGTTTGAAAGGAAATTCTGATTCAAAGGCCCGACCTCAGAAAGGTGAAAATCACTACAAAAACACCAAGTGGAGATTTGGAGTGAACTCGGGGTTGGAAAATGCCTTTCCCTGAGCTAGCCCAGCCAGACAGTACCAACACTGAGCAGGCTCCAGGTAGCAGTGAGCTTGCAAGGCCACAGAAAGAAGATGGGAGGCTGGGAACTGAGGCAGGGACTTTCTACTTCCAGATGGCTGGTTTCTCACAGCAGTAAGGAAATCACAACACAGCCAGCAAGACCACTAATACACGTGAGCATTCACTGCAGGGCAGACTCCCAAAACAAGATGTCACAGAACTCAGAAACCACAGAAGAGTCACATACACCTCCCTGAAAAGAGAAATGCAGGAGCAGACACAGGGAAGATGTAGTGAGAGTGAAGCCATCTCTTTCCATGAGGGCAAATCCATGCTGAATTTATTTCATGGCAAGGTTCCCCTTCCCAGCACCCCAACTCCTCTCACCATCATCTGACTTCTGGTGGCCCACAGGCTTGAGGAAACCCATAGGCTGCCAAAGGAAAAGACAAGCTCAAGAATGGGCATGGGGTTCCTCTCCTACTCACCAAACCCATACCAGATGTGTCGTCAGCCTGAGCAGCACAGAGAAACCCCCTTTAGGATGTGCCTGATCATCTCCCCAGCATTATGGGGCCAAACGTCAGCCAAGCTCAGTTAGCCAACACATGCTTTCCCACCTAATGCTGTGGTTTAGCTATCACAGGAGAAGAGCTGGTTACCATGTCAACCCAATGTCTTCTCATTTACTGGCTGTCATGATTCAGAAACTGAGGCACCTCAGCCCTGCCTAGTAAGCATTAGGAATAAAAACATGTATTTCTTGGTGTGGGAAGCAGCAAAGGCAAGACAGAGCAGAGATATCATTTGGATGCTATTTCCTCTGAACACTAAGTGCTGTCAGGCTTTACATCTGGAGTTACGAATGCTCTTCAAGGGCAAGCACTCCCTGCTGCGGGGTACTATGGATCAGGAGGGACTTTTTTTTCCCCTTTTGAAAGCATAAAGTGTGGCAGAGCACCAATCAGGTACCCTGTGCTCCAGGACAGTGGGTTTCTAAAACAGAAATGTCTCCTCAGGATCTTAGCAAAAGCCACCTGAGAGCAGGGTCCCGAGCTTGAGGCTTTCTCCTGTAACCCCACTCTCCCCACCTGCTTCCCAGCAAGAGTACCCCAAGCCCTTCATCAGCCTGCCCAGGCCTTCCCTGGCAGCTTGTGGTTTTGGGCAGTCTATGGGAGGTGTGTACCAACTCTCCTGCGATGGAGAAACCCAACTCTCCCACTCCCTGTGTAGGTGTTTAAATTTTGACTTTGCCTTGAGCTTGACTCACAATGTGGGCACAGCCTCCAGGGTCTTCCCAGCTGCCACGAGCCAGAGAGTGACTGCCCAGAGTAGATAGCACTGGTGTAGGACCAAAGCTATAGGCACGTAGGGTGATTTGCAACCCACATGGGAGGCGCACAGCAAGAGAAGGTGACTCCTCCAGTAAGAATCATAGAATCCCAAACTAGTCTGGGTTGGAAGGGACCTTAAGAACCATTCAGTTCCAACCCCCTGCCATAGACAGGGACATCTTCCACTAGAGCTGGTTGCTCCAAACCCCATCCAACCTGTCCTTGAACACTGCTCAGGGATGGGGCAGCCACAGCTTCTCTGGGCATCCTGTGCCAGCGCCTAACCACCCTCACTGGGAAGAACTTCTTCCTTATAAGCAATCTAAATCTCTTCTCTTTCAGTTTAAAGCCATTCCCCCTTGTCCTGTCCCTATAGGCCCTTGTCCAAAGTCCCTCTCCAGATTTCTTGCCAACCTCTTTAGGCACTGAGAGCTACTCTAAGGTCTCCCAGAGCCTTCTCTTCTCCAGGCTGAATAAGCCCAGCTCTCAGCCTGTCTGTATAGGTAAGACAGGTGAGACATTTGGGACCACAGTGTCTTTTAGTTTATTGGTTTTTTTTTAGAACTAGCTCTGTGGCTCTATGTGCAATTAGATGAAAGGGGAGATATCAACTCGTGCAGCCCCGTGACACTCACTGTTCTGGGATGCTTTGACACAAGCACCACCTATTTCCATGTGCTGCTCCTTCAAGAATAGGTGCAGAGAGTACATGCGCTTCCAGGCCACATGAGGTTTTCTTGCTGACAAGAAGTACTTTGATAAAAGACAAAACAAAAGAACAAAATCTATCTGAAAAGCAGTTAACTTTTCCTAATTTCCCTCTTCCCACATCTTGCTTTAACACAAGATTTCTGTAATCCAAAAAGGAAATAGAGCAAATTAATGAGATTCTTCAGGCCATATAAAAGTCTGAACACAATGTCAGACACTGCCAGAACAAAACAGCCCAACACAAGGGCTGGGGGACAAGCACAACATGTAGTAGAAATGTGCCCATATGAAGCAATCGTATCCCACTTGTTAAAATTCCTGTTTTGAGCAGTCCAGCACTCAGCTCCACACTAAATCACTCCAGCAGCAGAAAGGGACAGGCTCTGAACCTCAGTGACACTGCCGGGATCAAGTCAGAGATGTCTCTTTCAAACAAGTCTGTTTCCAGACTATTCCTACAACTCTGTTATATCTGGAAATACAAATTCTCTAAAATGTTTATGTCATAATTATGATTTTTCAGCATTTACATAAAACTCTTATTTACAAGAAAAAGCAGATTAAAGTCTTCCACTGCATGTTCAAGAACCACTCAAGCAGATTTCTGCAGTTTGCACATTGCTTTCCTGCATGCAATGATGAAATGACTCAGAAGCTCTTTTCCCCTCAGCTGACTTCACTCAGTGCTGAAGCTCTGTCTAAACCCTCTCAAGAAGTCCTGGAGGAGATGTTGGAATCACCTCCAAAGTCTGTAACTCTGAGTTTATAAATCACAGCACACATCAGGTTCTCCCTCAAGGCACCAGCAATCACCTCCTGGCTACCCAGACCCTCAGGAACAGCAGACTCCTCAAGCCCAGATGCAGAATCCACTTGCAGGACCATGAGAGGGCAGTGTGTCCTGCAGGTAGAGCCAGCACACCAGGAGCAGGGGGAAAGAAGCAAATCTAATTGCAACCACACTGCAGTAGCTTCATTGAGTGCTTTAGTCAGCCTTAACCAAGCTGGAAACTGAGGTGCAGGCCTCAACGGCAAGTAATTTCTCCCAGCTTCACAAAAACTGGGAGTCTGGCAGAAGAATCATATTCCGACTAAGGACAGACGGAGAAGGTCGACTGTTCATCAGCAAATCAACACGTGGAAAGGTAAAAATCAGATATACTAGAAATCCAACTGTATTCATCTTGCTGTTCAAGAAACTGCATGCTTTAAAAAGTGAGGTAATTTGCACCTTACAGGAGAGGAATAACGAAAGCAAATGGCTTGTACCTACTTTAGAAGAATATTTGAGAAGCACTAAAAGAGCCATTCTTTCCCTGCACATCAGGCTGAATCCACTTCAGACAGGAAGAGTAGAAGCAAGTGAAGATTGAGGCTGAATGCAGCCCAGTGTATGTGCTGTGTACCGGGAGGTAGAGACAGGAGAGGGGGCTGTGCAGCAGGAAAAGCATCTCTCTGCATCCTGAAGATGGGAGATCACCCTGTAAGAGAGCTAATGGAGAAACAGTGGTGCTTCTCTGCTCCTGCCTCCACCAGTCCACCCTATCATAAAGATAATGCTGAGGCTTTGAAGAAGTGGATTATTTTCAACTCTGCCACTAACCTCCTTTTGCAGTCCTAGGCAGTTTCTCCCCTCCTGGCTTACACTTAAATCCAAGTACAAGCTGGAGATGTAGGATATCTCTGCACATTTATAAACACCTCATCAACACATTTCACAGAATGGCAAATGCCCAAAAGCAGCTTTAACGGCAGCCCCTGCCATGACAATGGCAGCAGCAAAAATACTACCACCTTTCTCCAGAGTGTCTTTATTTCCAGCATTCATCATACTGATAGGGAAAATTAAAACCTGGAAGAAGCCCCAGGACACTGACAATTAGTGACCATAGACCAGGCCCAAAATAGAATCAAGTCTGTGAAACAGGCTGAGCAAGTCGTAAGAACTGATCACACAACTGGCATATCTGGTTCCTCATTCTTCCCACAAGCCTGGACCACATCTCAAAGGTTTTCCACACCAGGCTGTGGCCTTCTCCTGCCCACACAGCAGCCTGAGCTTTTAACTCACCAGTTTTGCACAGATCACAGTGTGAAAGAGGGTTTAAGGCATAAATAAAACAAGCCCAACCTGGCCACTGGAAGGAATGGGATTCCTCACTATTAAACCACGTTAGAATCCGCATCCTGTGGTCAAGACTCCCGGTGTTAGGGAGATATGGGCTGGACAGCATTAGGAGACCAACACCCAGGTAGGCACAGCCTTCCCTGTACTGCATGACCTACTACAGCAAACATGTTCTCCATCCCTCCACACCAGCCAAGGCCCACCCTGGAGTCTACAGAGGAAATAAGTTGGATCACTGACCCACAGCACCACAGCAGGAGCTGACTGCTCTGCAGGCTACAAGATGGTGTTTGTTACACTTGAGTTTCTGCCCCAATCCTGTAAGTCAGGAAGGTTTTGCTGGGTCACCTGACAAGCACCATCTCCAGCAGAACCTGCTCAGACACTGCTACTGGTGTTGCCTCCAACACTACCAGGAATTTGTCATGGAATCCTAGAATGTTTTGGGTTGAAAGGGCCACAAAGCTCATCCAGTTCCAACTCCCTGCCATGGGCAGGGGGCACCTTCCACTAGAGCAGGCTGCTCCAAGCCATGTCCAACCTGGCCTTGCACACTGCCAGGGAAGGGGCAGCTACAGCTTCACTGGGCACCCTGTGCCAGCGCCTCAGCACCCTTACAGGGAGGAGCTTCTTCCTAAAATCTCAATCTCCCCTCTTGCTATTTAAAACCATCCCCTCTTGTCCCACCACTACATGCCCTTGCAAAAAGTCCCTCTTCAGATAAGGCCCCCTTTAGGTATTGGAAGATTGTTACTTTGACTGCTCTTTAGCTGATTTTAAGCAAATAGGCTTTAAATTACTCCATTGCCTCTGCTTTTGGCCACATCACTGTAAAAAAAAAAAACCCATGTAAAACATAAGGTTTTCATTCCTGCTACTCAGAAAGCACCTTTCTTTCCACTGAGGTCTTTCTGGCTTTGACAGAATTAACCTAAAATTAACAAAATCCAGCCTGGCCAGCAAAAAGGGACTTCCTGCTGGAGGTCAGGATTCATCACTGCTCAGTAGCGTCAGGTGCTGTATGGATGGGAGTATAGCTCCTGAAGCAGCCAGATAAATGCAACAGGGAGGAGGAAGGGAAAAATTATCTATATCATTATACCTCCAGGTAGTGTCTGATGAAAATTGCCATCTCATAGTAATTTCCACTATGATTATTTGAGGACTGAGGGGAACAAGAATTTATTTCATGCTTTCTAGAAAAAACATGGATGCACTTGTGAGAGCAGTGCAGAGGCAGCAGAGACTGCAGCATTTGTGGATTGGTGATGGCCTTGCCCAGTGTAATGCAGCATTAAAAAACAAGGGAAGTTGTTGCTGCAGCATGGTAACAGATCAAAGGCTGGGAGCACCCGAGGAGTGAAGGGAGTAGCTGATAACAGGGTAATAGAGCCTCTACATGGGTGCAACTCAGCCCTGAAGCACCTCGCTGGCAAAGATAGAGAACCTTCAAATGAGTCACTGACAGATCAAATGCACTGTAAAAGGGACAACAGGGCTGTGTGTGCCAACAGGCAGATGAGACAGGAGAAACCTGAGGCTTTAGGCTTTCACAGCCTTGAAGGACCTCTTGGTATTTCTGAGAAGCTGAGCCTTGTGACTGAACCAAATATAATCCTGTGCTTCCTCCTCCCCTGTAGCCCCACCTGCAGATCCCTAGGCACAGTACTAAGATCTTCCTCAGGTGAAGCAAAGCTGCTGTCTCCCTCTCATCCAGCACTGGCTTTCAGTTTCAGTCTGCACTTAATAATCTGCATGAAACAACAGAATCTGACTGCGAAATCAAGAACTCCTGTGCAAGTACACCTGAAACAGTAGCAACAGTAAAAGAAAAAAAAACATTTTTTAGTCAGGATAGTGGTTTTCACCTCTCCCTCCTCCAAACTACTGCATCATGCTGCTAATATGACCAATTACTGTGCTCTAGTACAAAATCCTGGCAGCAGGAACACAACCACATCACTTAGGGCACAAGGTGGTGCTTTGATGAAGAGGTAGAGGTGCCTCTTAAGCCCAGGACAGTTGTAGACTAGTCTTTAATAGAAAGCAGGGTTTTGTGCTGATCTAAGTCCAGCACCACACAGGTTGGGCTTCCACTGCATTGCTGTAGAACAGTGAAATAAAAGGCACCAGATCTGTAAAATGTTTTCCATTTGATTCTCCCCCTCAGCAGTCTCTTTCCTGTCTATTCTTTCTTTTTTTCTAATTAGAGCTTAAAAATCCTCCAGTTTCACAGACTTGTTTCTCAAGCTTTAACACATAATTTAGACAATGAGAAACCAAAGAAGCAGGTCTTGCTTTAAAGGTCAAAACCTAATTCAGAAGGAATCTGCACAGGGCAAAAAGCCAGCCAGGAGTTCCCTGTTGCTCTATCACACAGCACCACATTTCATCCCACACCAGGGAAACGCCAACTGCTTTTGTTCCTGGATATCAGATACATACACACTGCAGAAAACAGCCTTCACCCTCAGAGTACTGTGTGTTACTACAAGCACTGTCACCACACTGCACTGCCCTTAGTTAGACTGGTGTAGTCTGTAAGTTGAGCATATCCCAAGAGCATTGTACTGTTTCCCACCTGCCAAAACTGTCTCCATGCTGTTCTCCTCCATGGACTCTTGCTTGTTTGCACTGAATTCATACACCTATTGACAGCTCTACTGATAAGACTGCAAAGACTGTAAATGTTGGATTGGTATCCCCACAGCTGTGACACTCAAACACCGTGTCACATAACACCTTATTGCGGTGTGTTAACATCAGTGGCTCTGTATCCTAGCATCAGAGGGTTCCCTGAGAAGGGATCAGCAAGAGAGGCTGGGACAATTTGAGGGCAAAATAAAAGCATCCAAAGGCTACCCTGTAAAACTGCGTGGTGGCTCACTGACTTGTTAAGTACAACAGGAACACCAGAAGTTACCATTTCAGATTGCTTCACTTCTAAAACTGTCACTGCAAGAGCATGACCCTGCACAAACTGAGCTTTGCAGTCACGTTTCCTAAGCTAACTCAGCTGAAGGAAGCATTCAAGTGCTTGCCCCTGGGTGGGTCTCAGGGTGCCGAATATCCTGTTTGTATTGTTTCTCCCCTTCACCAGCAGCTTGGACACTCCAGCACCTGAAATAATTCTATCAGTGCAGTTCATTTGATACTGAGCTCACATGCCAACACATCATTCAACCAAAATGACAGTAAAGAACTGTAATCAACAGAGGAAGAGAAATGATCTTTAAAAGAAGTGATTTTACCTACAACCACACACATTTAAAATGGATTAGTCATAACTGCAGGTTTTTTCAGGGCTCTGTTCCAAAACTGATTCAATTGAATGGCTTCACTCCATGTTTCTGCATCTTAACACTTTCAGCTTGTTCTGAAGTTCAGCCCTAGCTTTCATTTTCCACAGCTTGTTTCAGGAAGAATGAACAACTTCCTTAAATTGTTTCATTTCCCAGGCCAGAGCTGAGGAGATGTGTTGTGAGACCCATGAAATAGCCTGAGTTGAAGAGCTGAAAACAAATCCATACAGTGAAGCAGAGGGGGCAGATCTGCTCAGCCCCTGGAGTCAGCTGTTCTTTCAGTCCCGTTTCCCTTAACGTACTATTCCACTCTTTTCACACTCACATCATGCTGTTCCATTCAAGGGAAACAGTATGAAACTTCATTTTTGTATTCAGGAGACTAGCGGGTACTCAGCTCCTGCCACAGAAAAAATGGTCATGGTTCAGCTCCTGTTCCCTTTGGGCACAAGAATAACAACAGGGACAGACTTGCTGGAGGCGGCACATCATCACAAGATCTGTTCACCTTCCTTCTTTCTCTTTCAGCCCCACTACAGCTTAAAGCAGTTGTAAAAATTAATGTTGAGGAGCTAATGATACTCTTCCATCCTCCTAGAAGGTTTGTTAGATATTCATCTCATAAGCACTGAATTAGAGCTAAATATTATAATTATGATTACTAGTGTACATGAATCCCAGCTTGAAACTAAGGTAAACTGCCTCTTTGCAAATCACTGCTGACAGCAGGCTTTGCCTTGGCAGTTACCCCAGCACAAATCTCCTTTCTAGCAAGCCAAAAGCTGTGAAGGCAGCAAAAACTCCTAGCACAGACAAAGTCTAAAGGTCTATTGCACAAATCTGTTTAGCTGGTGCTTGTGAATAGACTCACACACTTCTTCTGCCTGCTAAAATCTTTCTTTAGTGTGAAGCTGCACAGTTACCTGAGGCATTGAATGCATCAGTGCATCTACTTAGTTATCAGTCCATTGCAGCTGTGTTTTTCAGGGGGGTTACATAGTTCTTTACATACATTCAATTCCTCTGCTAAAGGCAACCAAACACCATCCATCAACATCCACAGATAAAAAAAAAATGTGATTTTCAGTAATTCAGGAGGATTTTCACTATCTGGTTCCCAAGGCACTTTCTTAAAACTCACCTATTACATTTAGCTATAAATAAATCAGAAGCAGGAAGCTGGAAGAAACAGGGAAGGGGAGGGGAGGGAAAGGGAGTCGTTCCAGAAAACCTAAATTAATTCTTCCCAATACTATACAAAAGTTGGATTCTGTGACATCTCAGATACTCTTTCTTCAGGTAGTAAAGAGTTCCTTTGCCCCAACAGCCTGCTATACCAAAAAGAAGTGCCTTGCCCATCCAAACCAATAGATTAGGGAAACTTCCATAAACTTGTTCCTCTGTGCTTGGCATGTTTAGGTGGGCAGGGACCCGAGATCCAACTATATCAGGTGCCTAATCCCAAGCCATTGACATCAGTGAGAGTGCTCTCGCTTCCAAATGAAGGAGCAGGGTTTCATCACACAGGCTCACACCCACTCCTCTTTCATTCAGCAACTGTGAAGGAGTTTATTCTAGCTACTGCAACACCAGTTTTCACACAACTCCTTCTATGTTTATGTACCATATAGTGGTGGAGCACTGTCATTAAATTTTGTCCTGATTTCCCTTATTTAGTTATTATTTATAAAAGTTTTATGAACAGTAACTTTCAGCTCCTACTAAGCTTTCCTTGACAACATATTCCTACATCACGTCTAATAAAAAAGGGAAAGATAAAGATACTCTTTGAGTAAAATATATAAAGATTTGGTGGCAACATAATAAACTTTACATTCTCTTCTACCAAAGTCTCAGGGTACATTCATGGCTGCAAAGTTCCAAGTAAGGAGGAAACAACATCAGGGTGGTAAACCATGTTTTCCAATTACATCTGAGATTATGGTTGGAATTCCTCAACAGCTGTAAGCAACAAGGGAAGCTTCCAGGTTCAGTAAACTGCAGAGTCACTCTTTGGCTGCATCTATGTATGTATGTTCCACTAGAATAATACAGCTGTTTCTCTTTGAGAAAAAAAATGCTGTTATTTGCTGTTTAAATAGTGAGAGCACTATAAACACAGGTCTGGCTTTAAAACAGGCTTAGGAAGAGAAGCATGGAAGCATTTTCAGCTAAAAAGACAAATTAACTGAACAGCCCTACTCTAACGTCCCTGCAAAAACTTCTCTGTAATCCTCCATCAAACCCTATTTTTAGGCTAACTGACAACACAATGGTCAACCCAAAGAGCCAGGTTTGATGCCCCAGCATGACCACTTACCAAAACTGCTTCTGTTCAAAAATAACTCTTTTCTGTACCACGGGGGTTTTTCGTGTCCAGACATGAGTTAGGATACACATATGACACGTTCTGTAGAAAGTAACTACTTTCCATGAAGTGACACCATCAAGTAACCAGTGAACCCTGGACAATGTTATATCAAACTGGCAATTAAACAGCACAAACCCCAAGAGCAGATCTTGAGGATTTTTGTTCTCCACTTCCTTACCTTCCCTTTTGTCCTTATGACTCCTGGTGCCCATAAGGAAAGACTCCCTCACTGCCTTCCTTTTTCTCAGACAAGTTTGCTGTGCTCCTCCCTGCAACTTTTCTTGAAGTGACAATGCAGGAAAAACATCTGCAAACTGGGACTTCCAGGCTGAATAACTTCTGGAAAAGGTGCACCTCCATTCCACCACTAGGCTGGAAAATACAACCTTGTCCTTTAAGAAGTCGCAAGAGAGATGCTGTTAGTGAAGTCAGCACAGACTAATTTTAGGACCAGTACCCCTCACTGTCAGTTACGCTGAGCTGCTGTGTCCACGTGTTACCCTTAAATATTGGTAAATTCAAATTCCCTTCAAACTTCCTTCAGAAGAGTTGGACTATAAAGCATAGGTAAGTCAATGGTAAAGCACTCCTCTTTCTTAGCCAGCTGGGATTACAACCAGTTCCTCCATTACTTTTGGTATGTTTTCATTAGTTAGCTCAGCTCAAATTTACAGGAGCACTTCCCTGAAATAAAGCTGAAAGCAATAATGACATCTAATAAAATATCTTGCTTTTTCCTACAAACTTTTCTTCCATTAGCAAGGAAAAATGATGCCAACTGACTTCATCAGGCTGTGAGGATTAAACCATTATTTATGATATGCTACAAAAATGAGAAAGTGTAATTTAAATGTGGGTCACATGGGTAAGCAGTGAGTCAGTATTCAGCACGTTAGCTGAATGCATTTGAAGGGCTGGAATTTTGCTGAAGCGTGCCAAGCTTGAGCCATGAGAGATTCTTGTTTCTTTTATAACTGTAGGTGAGTGTGAATGAAAGGCCTTCCTCAGATCCAGGAGCTGAAGTTCAGAGTCAGATGCGCATTACATCCATTTCACTGAATGCCAGGCTACCAAAAACAAAACAGAAAAAAAGAGAGATGAAGGAACTGTGATTATTTTGAGGGTCAGTATATAAGGAATATGAGACCACCAGTCGTGTACAACAATCTGAAAGTTAACCCAAAACGCTGCCAGTCCAAACTGATCCATCAGTCTTCTCTCTTTCTACAGGAAAATTCAGGAGCAAACATAGAGAGACACTGAGCTCTGACAGTTAATGCAGGATAGACATCTAAATACTATTGGGGTCGCCTACGCTTGAGTGTTTCCTTTATGCTGAATGCGATTTGTATCTAAGACTTCAGACAGCTCTTTCTAGACTCCTAACACCAATGCTTTTAGTGTTGTCAGACACTGCTAACACAAAATAATTTACCATAAAACATGAGCCTCTGAAAACAAATGCATCCATGCAAATACCAGCCTTGACCTTGACAAATTTGACGTGTCTCCTCCTTCCTCCTCTTCTCTGGACATAGAAAACACATTGTTAAAATGAGGTGCTAAATTTTGCCAGGGAGGTAGAGAACCAGATCTAGCAACTTTTATGCAGTACCAGAATTCACTAAGTGTATTTAAGAAAGACACTACTTATGTTCTGCATTGAGCACTACCAATTTCTTTTAATTTTTACAGTATCTGCTTGCACTCTATTTTGTATGGATTTTCAATCATAGAATCTCAGGTTGGTTTGGGTTGAAGGGACCTTAAAACCCATCTAGTTCCAACCCCCTGCCATGGGCAGGGACACCTTCCACTTGAGCAGGTTGCTCCAAGCCTCATCCAACCTGGCCTTGAACACTGCCAGGGATGGGACAGCCACAGCTTCTCTGGGCACCCAGTGCAGCACCTCAGCACACTCATAATGAAAAATTTCTTCCCAGTATCTCACCTAAATCTCCCTCTGCCAGGTTAAACCCATTCCCCTTCTGCTGCCCCTACAGGCCTTTGTCCAAAGCCTCTCTCCCGGCTTCCTATAGCCCCTTTAGGCAATGGAGCTGCTCCAACGTCTAACCTTAAGGAGTCTTCTTTTGTCCAGGCTGACCTAGCCCAGCTCTCTCAACCTAGCTCCAGAGCAGAGCTGCTCCAGCCCTTGCAGCATCTTCATGATCCTGCTCTGGAGATCTGTACCTCGACTGCATTACACATTTAAAAGTCACATTTACACAAAGAAACAACCTGGAAGCAGGCAGTGACAGCAGCACTCAGACTGCAGCCAGACCCCAACTTCTCAGCATACCCCTGCGAACCACATCCTCCACTCAGACCAGCCCCAAAAACTCCTACTCACCTCCTCCACCCCCAGCCCAGGCAGCAGGAGCCTTAAGCAGCAGCCAGCCCTAGGTTTCTCATTAACCCCCGCCTTTACCACCTCAGAAGACACCTCCAGCCCGCGCCAGCCCCTGCCTTCCCGCCTTGCCCAGCCTGCCCTCCCCAACCCCTCCTCCCGCCGCTCAAGGGCCTGTCGTGATTCGCCATGAGAACCAGTCACCTCCCCGCCGGCTGTACCCCTGCGGGAATTAGTACAGACCGCCGCTGCATGAGGAACCCCGGGCTGCGGGCAGGAGGTCGGCAGAACAGCCCGCTCACCGTTCCCTCTGGGCCGCCCACTGAGGCACCGCCACACAACCGCACCGAGGGTCCGGTTCCCCCGTTCACGTGACCCTGGTTGCTATGGCGACGGCTGCTCGCCCCCCCCTTCCCAGTCCATTCATGCCGCGCCGCTCCGCCCCTGTCACGTGACGCGGGCCCGGCGTGCGCTCCCCCAGGAGGGCTTCGCCGCCGCTTCCGGGGCTGAGGGTGGGGGGGGCGGACCGCGGCGGCGG